>VZRN01001393.1:759270-871217 GCA_013397935.1 Dasyornis broadbenti | reverse complement strand
AAAAAAGGCAACTCTATAAGAAAATATCTCTTTTCTCTGCCAACTGATCTGCTTTTAAAGGAGGAGATTCCTGTAGCCTATAATCAGTTTCAACAAACTTTAACATTTTGGAAGTACATTATTCAAGTTTTCTAAATGAATCCCATCTTGAAAACAGTATTTTAAAATTAAATTAAATCTAAATACACAATTCAGAGATTTTTAAACATTAAATTCCTGTGTTTTCACAAGACCAATTCATTTTACATTTGGATTTCTGTTTGAAACCTATTTGTAAGATTTTAGTTTTTTCTTCAATTTCAGACAGGGTAAACATTATCATTTTAGTTATTATTTGCTTGAAAATGTTAGGGAAATTATTCCTTCACTGATTTTTCAAAGAACTCCTTCATTTTGTAGGGTGACCACAGAAGAAATATTCTTTTTACAGCTTGTCCAGACCAGTCAATACTCATAGTCAAGAGCAGTGAAATTTATTAGGCAATGAGATGTCTCTGAGAGATGTCTCTCCCTGGTAACACTGCAAGTGGAAGAATGAATTACCTCTGAATCTACAGTTAATTGAGATATCATGGAGCACAGCAAAATTAATGAAATTTAAATCTGCAGGGTATGATTTGCTGCAGTTTTTGTCACATTAGTTCCAGATAAACAGAAATTATTTATATGTGAGTGTATATACATACCCTTATAAGAGTTTACATACCCTTATATATACATATTTATATAGCTACTCTCTGTGATACATGCATTCACACCATGTATACAGCAAATAATTTCCGTTCCCTTGAATTACACCCCTCTGGAGCACACAGAAGTCTGTATTTTTATGGTGGATTGACATTAGGACTGATTGTACATAATTAACAGAGCAATCACACTACTGCCAGCTTGGAGAATTTTATATTCACGATGCAGAAAATGAGTCCGTATTGCACAGCAAAGCGCCTGAACATGGAGAGCAATTTGGGTTTACTGAAGAAAGAACGGCAATTATTTACATTGACAGAGATACTGCAGTCACTGACATGCTCAGGGTCACAGAGGACTGCTTTGTTTGAACACCATTTTAAGGTGAGGGCAAATTTAAACTGTGTAATTCCACAAGAAACAGCAGCTGAGCCTGGTGGTCTGACATGCTGTGATTTGCTGCAGGGCTGGGCTGGAGTCCCCTGTCTTGTAGCATGTGCAACTTTATTTTCTTTTTTGTTTTTTGCAAGATTTTTTTCCAATGACTGTAGATACAGGCGAGCAAAACACCTTAAATTAGTGAATGACTGATTAGGTGGGTTTGGTATTTCCCTTTATAATTGGACTGAGGAAAGCTTCAAGCTAAAAAGCAAGATCCCTGCCTGAGAAAGCATGTGAACATAAAATAATAATAATAGTGATAATTACATCTAGCTGGAATTCAAATTCCCTTCTAAGCCCCATCAGTGCTGTTCATTAAGTGATGCAGAGTTACAGCTTTAGACTTCTTCAGCCAGGCAGCAACCTCCAGGGGATATGAGGCTATCGCTACCTCTGAGGACAACAGCTCATCACAATATCCTTGAAATATGCATGCTTGCAAAAAGACTTAAAGCTTTTCATTTCTGATGTTCTTAAGGCCTAATCTCCTCCAAAATACCTGATTCTTCAAATTCCCTGTATAGCTCCCTTATGCATAGCTAAAAGTTAAGAATGCAAAATAAACTTAATTAGCTAGTGTGTTAGTATTCTCATAGCCCTTTCTAGTCACTGGAAAAATCTCATATTTGAAAAAGGAAGTGAAATGCATATTTTTTTCCCTAATGCAGCAAGAAAAGCTGTGTGAAAGTAAATATGAGATCCCATGACAGAAGCTGATATAGAAAATTCCTTTCCAAAAGTACATGCAAGTGTGTGAGTGTACTCCTGTGGAAAAGCTTCACCATTCCTGGTGAAAAAGATGCTATTGTCATTTCCTCACACTTGGAAAGATGAGTAGATGGACAATCTTCCAAAACATCCCATTGCTGATTTTCCATCTGTCCTTGTTAAGCAGGAAACAAGCATGGAGGGTAGAGCCAGGGCTGGCTTGGGTGCCATGTGAGCTGCCACTGAACAGAAGAAATGAAGTTGGTAAATACAGTTTTCAGAACAGTTTCTCTGTGTTAACATGGCAATTTTCCTGTTATGTGTGGTTGTGATGATTTTTTTTTTTTTTTTTTAAATTGGTTGTTCTGATTAATTTAGGTAATTGCAGTTCAGTTAACACGTATGATTGTTTCTCAATGCATAAAAATTGCATAATGAAATCGGCATATTTTTGGCTACAGTCTAGTCCAGCTTGGTCTCTATGACTGGATGAGGAAAAATGGGGCTATGGTATTAAATTCAACAGAACTGAAAACAATAATAAAAATTATATAAACAATACATTTTTAATTGGATGTAAATCGAAAAAAAAGGGAGGGTGGAACCTGTGTCATTTTATCTTCACACTTTTCTCATATCGTAAAACTGAAAAATTTTATGAGCTGCAAATATTTTAAAATGCTTCTTGTTTTCTAAAAAAGCAAGAAATATCCAACACTGAAAACATTTTGCTTAAAACATTGAAATCCTTAGATGTGTGAAATTTTTTCTTGTAGCTAAATTTTCCACTGATGCACCCATTTGCTGTATTAACTTTAGACCTATTAAACTCTTGGGACTAATACCAATGCGCACTGCAATACGAAGCTTCTGAAGCTGCAAGAGCAGGCACAGAGGGGCAACCCAGGTCACAGAGTCTTTTAGAGGGACTACAGGAAAGCTGATCACAAATCTACTTGCTTGGTGTAGCCTAGCTCTGCAGGGCACTGTTGGAGCCCCTGACCCTGCATTTTTGAGAGCCATGACGAGTGGAAGAGGAGCACGATGATTCTGAACGTTATGGCTCCTTCTGGTCGTCAAGCCAGGAGCTGGAGTGATGGGAACACACTGCCCAGCTTCAAAGGAAAATTGTAATTACAGCTCCTCTGAAAGCACATTCAGCTGAAATGGCCCCAAATCTTACGTCATTTCTTACTGCATTTCTCGCATCATCAGCAACTGCTCTTCTGTGGGGAAACAGCGCAACATGGAACAAGACAGGTGATGTTGGGTTTCCCCCTCTCTCAGCTTGCAGACACAAAACCAGGGAAAGGATTTCTTTCTTTATCTCCACATCCAGCCCATATTTCTTCAATATTGGAAGCAATCCACAGAAATTATTAAAAGATTAAACATCTTGCTGTAGAAGATAAGGTTTAAGAAAGGGAACTTTGGAAGGTTTCTTGACCACAGCAGACAAGAAACTTTCACAGATATTGGGAGATACCTAACCTAGGAGATAAACACACAGCAAGAACCACTGACTGAATGGAAGCCAGGCTCAAATTCAGACAAGAGATTAGGAACACATTTTTCAGGTCAATACCATATGCTTTTCTGGAGAATATAGATAGATGTGAGTTAATGCTTGCATAAGGGGCATATTAGGAAAAAATCAGCACCCAGATAAGATGGATTAAAGGTCCCTTCTGACATTCTAACTTTATTACTTGTAATATGAAAGATATCTTACAAATATTGAATATTCAACACCATCCATTTAGAAGGAAGGTGATCTCGTTTCCATGGCAACTTGTTTGTAGGCAAGCCAATAGTTGGTCACCACTTCTTTCTGGGATGCCACATGTCTGTCCCCTGAAAACTTTAGTTCCACCAATTTTGCAAGCTACTTAATTAATTAAAAAAAAAAAATCTGTATTTAAGCCAAACATAACAAATCTTCTGTTTGCATAAAATATAAGAAGACCTATGCATTTTAATTTCTTTCTCAGGATGATTAGTTTCTCTTTTGTGATTCATAAATTCCAGTAGATGCGGCAAAAAGTTACATAAAAGGCTTTTTAAGGTAATTATGTCTTCAGCTGGAAATTTTGACATTTGTGATCTCTCTCTTTGATCACTGCTATTAATATCTCCTTAGCAGCTATGACTTCCTGAGAGTTAACTAATTGATAGAAAAAAAAAAAACTGCTCAGAGTTGCAAGAGTTTTCTCTTCATTTCTGTACAAGTGACAAGGCTGCCTTGAACAGGATCATTACCTTTTCAGTTAATAGAATACTCAATAGGCAGTAGTAAAAATATGACTGTGACTAGCAAAAAGCTGGGATTTTTGTCTTTAGCTAGTACTTAGATGTTTATTTATAGTGTACAGGTATTTTCATTAACATAGTGACAGCATTTCAACATCCTGTTGCTTTATGAGTGGAGGAAGAACAAGGTAATTGTCTTAACATCCGATGAACTAAAGAAATGGGACAGGGAATAAAAGTACAGAATTTAAAAAACTGTACTGGTAGACAGAGAAGTGACATAGAGAAAGGTTAAGCTCATCCAGTTGCATGGTAAGGACTGCAGTGTTGTAAATTCAACAGCCATAGCTCCACGGAGCACCTACAGACATAGGCAAGTTGTATTGCCCTTTGCTGGTGCCATACTCTTTTCATTGGCTATCCAGGAGCCCTTGGATGACAGGTTTCTTAGGCAATTCAAAATTAGATAGCATCAGTCCACCCCACTGAGATTAATGGACCTGCCCAGTGTCATACAAGAAGTCCTTGGTTAAAGCACGAAACTTGCCCACACATAATTTTGCTCCAAATTATGGCCTGGGCTAAGCTGCTGTCAGAAATCCCCCACATCCAATCTGCAATTCTCTTCACATGTTGTCACCTCTTCTGATGTAAGATTCTGTAGAACATTGTCTACCACAGAAAATATACTTAGCTTTAGTTCATTAAGAAGAAGAATTTTAGGAAATTTTCTTTTAAAATATTAAATAGCAAAAGTGTTCACACTTTCAATGAAATGGCACAGTTTTAGTTTTTTTGGGTGTTTTTGTTTTTGTTTTTGTTTAGAGAAAAAATTAAACTCTTATTTGCTTTAACAAAGCTAAAGCACAACAATTACAGCCTTCAAACCTTGAGTCTAGCAGGTGAGAACTTCTGGTTAAATGCAATCCATATGCAGCAGAGAGTTTACTGTCACGTGAAGTATACTATGTACTCTGTGCTTTAAATAGCTCTGCTGATGATTAGAACTTTTCCTGATTAGCTTGACCAAGTAACAAGTCTTCCTTTTCTGGCTATCCTAGTGAAGGAACCTCTCTGAGGACAATATTCTCATGAATGTTGTACTCCTGTTTACAACTCTGCATCTCTGTTTTATCCTTTCTTGCAGACAAGGAAGAACAAAATTATATTTTCTCTACTTTGTAACACTCAAATTTGAGTGAAAAAAAAAAGTTCAGTGAAGAAAACCGCTGCCTCATTCAAGCACACAGGCCTATATAGTCCTAAGTATGCCAATATCCATATAAATGGGGCATGGAAATGATGTGTCACTAGCATAACTATTACGGTATATGAATTGGTTAGATGTGACATGGCATATCCTTTTACTAGCACACTTTATTACCTTTTTTATGGTTGAAACGTCAGCCTCTTAATGGAAGCTATGCACCATGGATACAGTTATTTATTTCCACCTCCAGGAAAATTACAAATTTCAAATCTGCTTCACTGTTGCACTTTCTTTTTTAAACAGAAAAGCCTAACTCTGATGCCAGAGTTCCCATTTATTTATAAATCTGTTAAACTGGTCATCATGATTCCCCTTGTTCGCTCCCTGCCTCGAAAAACTGCCAATAAAAGAAATGGAATTACAAAAGAGATTTCAAACAGAAAAAAAAACCAAAACCAAAACAGAGGCACTAGAGCATGTTTCTTAGGATTAGGCAGGGATATGGACATTATCAGTGTCAGAACAAGGACAGGCCTCTGCTATCAGGCATATCACACCCTGACCCAGCTGGACAAAACTAAATTCCCTGCGATGTGCGGATGAAGCATCTTTCTCTGAGGATGCCAGGCCTGCACATGTGCTGTGAGCAGCAAAGTGTCACCTGAATTCTAGGTTGCACAAGAGGTTGGACACTGTCCTGACTTCAGGCTGAATTAGGTTTGTATCCTCGCACCCTAAAATTTCTGAAAGAAAGTACAAATAAAAAGTCCAGGTTCATAATCCTGCAGTCTATATAAATTGTTCGCATTTCTTTTTAGTACAAGTTCTGCGAAAACTCCTGTTGTTAAACAGCCTTCAGTCACTTTTACAGAAGAAGGAGCATCTTTTTTCTGTATGAAGATATTCTGCAGGAAAAATTAATGCAACTTTGGAGTTAAAAGCAGTTGTTTACCAATAGGCAGAACAAACATCTAGGAGTGAGGTGTTATGAGGCAGAGCTTTACCAGACTTCCCATCCCAACGAATGCCCCATGAATCACTGTTGGTCAGGCAGAGAGGATGGTCACCCTCTATTGCACCTTTTATTGCTCACCTACATTCCACTGAATTTGCATCTTCTGCATCTCTGCCTCTCCCTTAGGGTTCTATATCTTTTCATGTGATACTTTTCCCTTTGGATCCTTAAGCCAGTAATTTTTACTGTTCAGCATTTCCAGCTCAGTCTCTATTGTTCACGTTTATTAACATGTGCATGCACAACTTTGTCACACCTTGACAATTTCCTCAGTAAAAGTGAGCCAAAAATCACTTGGCTGAGCTGCACCAGATCAGCTCTTGAATACCAGACAGCTTAACAGGCTGAACCTTGAGCTAGGGCATGCTCTGGTCAGTTCAGCTGAAAATCTGTATGACCTTACAGCAGTCCTGACATTTATTAGTCTTTTATTCCCCAATTATTTCTTTGAGTTCACATCCTCTAACACTTCAGTTAAGGCAATGTCTGTCCAGGGCACTTTAGCAGAGCCTCAACTATTTTGAAAGCCCTTTCCACTGCCTGTCAGGTCAGTCTGTCCCTCTGTCACAACATCTCTTATGTCAATACAAGCAAAATCCACACCTACCTACAGGTGCTAGAAATTAAGGAAATGCAAAATCTGATCAGAAGACAATTGGATAGGAGACTATATAGAACATAAAATGGAAATTTGGGTCAGAAAATGATTGGGTGGGGGATTAGAAAAACCATAAATTCTCCAGGAAGTTTTCAGCAAATACAGATCATTATCAGCCTGCACTTCACCTGCCCCAGGTTGAGTCCCGTTTCTTACAAACCCACTGCCACCTTCTCACAGCGCCAGCAGGGAAATGTCTGCCTTGATTTCTGTAATTGTTGCCTGGGTGCTGCTTAGCAATTCTCCTCCTTTGGTAGGAGAGCAATCATTCCTATTAGATGTCAGAGTGCGACAGCAGAGTGCTTTTGTTTGGAGTACAGCATGTAGAATGATGATTACGAGCCTGAGAGCTGGTGAGAGCACTCCTCCCTTTGGAAATTAAGCAACTGACAGATGTTAGAACATCATTAAACATATACAAAGGCTCAGGGCCGTCTTGCAAAGTTCATTGCGCCATTCAAAATTGGCTAATTCAAGGAGGAATTGCTTGCTGCAGTGCAGGTTACTTAAACTTATCTTGTAGGACAATGCTGGACTGAAAATGAAGATGCCAGTGACAACCTTCCAGGAGCATTGGCCAATTAATCTCAGCAGCAGAGACTTTTAAATGTCATCCAAATCTCATCTGTGGGGCATGCCAAAAACATTTTTGCTTTTCACGAGCTAACTCGGATCTATCTTTCTCATGAGAGCAAAGGAGTAATTCTGTCTTTATGCCTTGTGAAACCAGCAATTATTAATCAAATATGAAACTTTATTGACAAGTCAGTGTTGAGAATCAGATTCATGTACAGAGTTTCAGCCACTAAAAATGATTGAATTGTCTAGTTTGGAGTCCCTATATCTAGTGAGCCTGGCAAAAAATGAACTCTGTGTCTAGAAAAAGGTAAGATTGCTTACACAAGAAATTTCAGATAGCTGCAACAGTGCCTGCAACTTTGGATATGAAGAGAAAGAGAGGACAGTACTTGACAGACTCCCATGTGGGGGTACAAAGAGTGACTGGGAAAAAGACTGGGACAAGCAAATATTACGGAGAACACACTAGGACAAGATATGTAAGGAAAACAGGACCTGACCATAGCAGGGACTAAGGAACAGGAACAGGCAGGAGATGCTGCAAGGACCAGAAGGTACACCCTGTGATGCCAGAGTTCATTTCTTTTTCTCCTACTGGTTAATGCCTCTGCAGCCCTTAACAAAGTTGTAGCATCACCCTTTGCACTGCAGGGTTTGACCAGGAAGCTGCAGTGGCCATGAGGCAGCCTTAAGCTGCCACTCTTGTTACTCCATCCCTGCACCCTGATCAAAATTACCAACCCATGAACCTGCCACTTCTGCACTGCAGTCACAGCAGCAGCTGGTTTTGAAGCATTTTGTCCTTGCCCGCAAAGCAGCGAACAAGTGTGTTACTGTGCTCCCTTAATTCACTGTGCATGATTACATTCATGAAACCAGAGGTTACTATTAAAGACACAAAAGCAAAAATTAAAACATAATCATTGAAGCTATGAAGAAAGTTCTGGAGAAGAGCATGCTTTCCCCAGAATAAGAAAGATTTCTAACATGTTTCACATTTATTGTTTGGGTTTGTTTGGTTGGGTTTTTTTAGATCTACTTGCATTGCAAGTAATGTGGTATCTTCTTCCTTAGTGTTGTTTTTGTTGTTATAATTTGTGATGGTATTAATTTGTCACTTAGGTTAAAAAGGTGTTATTCTAAGAGTTAAGAAAACGCCTTCAGGAAAACAGCATAAGAAATATTAAAGCTTAGCTCCAAGCTCTCCCTCTTGCAATGGCAATTGTTGGGAATACAGAACTGCGTATGTAAGAGGAGCAATGACCTTGTGTAGAGTGCAGGAACAGTTACTAAGGCACAAAGCAAACAGATCCGTAGGTGAATGGCCCTTACATAAAGCATTTTTATCATGTAAGAGACAGGAGATGGAAAACTATTCTGTGTATGCCTCTTCCAGGCAGAGTGCTGCCAGCCTCAACAACCCATTCCCCCTTTCTTTGAGGGCAGTGACAGGTTTGTTTTTAATCCCAGTGGATTTTCCCCTCTCACTGCAATGTAGGCAAAGCTTTTTCCTTCCTCCAGTAAACTGAGCCTAATCTCATCTCCATCAAACATTCCCTCACCAGCTCATGTAACTTTAACAAGCTCCTCATCACAGGAAGCAAAGTTCCTACCAACAAGCCACAAAACATCTTCCCCTACAGAATGGAGCAAATCCAATCAATCTGTGCAACTAATGGAGATAAATGAGCAAGGCCAGGACCCGCAGAAAGCAACCAGGGTGATGATTTGGTAACAGATAGTGAGGGATTTGGCACAGATGGCTCTGATCCAGTTTCCTGAAGGACCTGCAGGAGGCCAGCACACAGTAGTGGTGAGCAAGTTCCAGATGCAAAAAGCTGGGCCAGGATAACCCTATAAAACTCCATAAAACCACACAGCATTGCATCACCTCTTGCTGCCCCAGCTGAAACACATCTGCTCTGCATCTCCTCCTTGCTCCGTTCTGCAGATGAATTGAGGACAGCTGGTAAAACCTCTTTTTCCACTTAAGGAAAATAACCATAAGTAACCCCAGGAAGGAGAAACAGGGTAAAAAGTCTCTCAACAAGCCAAGGGGCCTTCTGGGGTCAGACAGAAACTCTCGCTGAAGGATTTGCTCTCAACATAAGTTTTCTAAAATCACTTCTACATCTTCGAAACATGTCAACTGAGATTCAGCAAAAGAAGTTTCTTTTTTTCTCACTACATATTTCAATGAAAATTGTAGAAAATATTTTATCACAGAGCTAAAACTGGTATGTCATTATCAAAACTACTAAAGAGTTAAGACACAGTACTGAGCTTCATGAAGTATGAACCTTAACATTGCAGGGTTACCACCCTCCTAGCTCGACCTAGTCAAACACCCAATTATCTTGCATGGAGTTATCTAGTTCCCAATTCTCATTAGAAATAATTAGGTGTGTTAATTTGATTTAATTTTTTTCAACATATAGAAAAAGTTCAGGCTGATGTCTGATGATCTGGTGTTGTTATTCACAAATGAGATTTAAGTAACCTTAAAAGAGATAAGGTCCTTCATTATAATCATAAAGCTGTAATCAACAGAACGCTCCCATTGAAGTCATCCATCCTTCCAACAGCTTTTCATGACACTTATTTTGATGAACTACAAACAGCTGAAAAATATTTTTTTTAAGATTTATTATGCAGAACTGCAGAATTTAGTCTTTATTACTAAACCTGGCATGTAAAAGGATATGTCCCATTTCAGGTAAGTTTAGCTTTGAAGGTATTTCTTCACTCAGAGGAATGGAGCTTGCTTTCAAAAAAATTGTGTTTTCTGCATCTCCAAAAGAAAATAGTATGTGTCATTTGCGAAGCGCACAAGATGGGAAGTATAGTCAACATGGTGTAGAAATGGATTAATGTACAGAACCACTTGTAATGTACTGTAGGACCTTGAAAAGGTGTGTGATATTAAAAATCCTATGGTCATGTCCATAGGGAACAGAAACAGGCACTTTCTTGCCACAGACTATGGGCTTCCAGTCTGTAAGTGACAATGAATGAGAAGGAAGTAGGTGTATCAGTCAATCATAGGATGACTACAAGCTATCAGTGTGATGCAGACGCAAAAAAGACAATTGTAATTTTTTATCAGGCAAAGTATTTTCCATAGAGACAGGCATTTACTAATGTCATTTTACAAGTCACCAGTAAAACTACATTTGTTGCATCATTATGTAATCCTGGCCACTGTTGCGGAAGAGAGATGAACTGAAATCAGTATAAAGCAGAAAAATAGATATTAATGTGTTCAGAGTAGGAAGCACCTAATTTCTGGGATAAATCAACAGATTTTGTTTAACCTTATAAAACCACAGATGCAAGAGCTAAAATATTATATCACTATAAACCATGAAGTAAGGACGAGATGAGAAAAAAGGTTATGTAATTTTAAAGATAACTATGGTAGAAAAAGATGACCCAAATTGATCATGAGTAAGTAAACATTTGAAATGAAAACAAGCTTTCTAAGCTATTAAAAAAAAAAAATCAAAATTGGCCCCAGCTGAATTTTTCACCAGTGGGAGGTTAGAGCTCATGGCATCTCAGCATAGAAGTGCCAGTCATAGTTCTCTTGCTAATTTACTTCTTTCAAAATCTCTATTAAAATGCTATCATACAATGGAGCCTACAAGGAGCTCTATAACAGCAGGAGGAAGGAAGAAGTAGCTGGAAAAGTCTGAGCCTGGAACTTGCCATGACACTCGAAAATCTCTGTTTCCCTTGAACAGCCCCATCTGTCTGCCCAGGTATTACCTGCATTGACAAGAGAAAACCAACGGGAATTGCTGTTGCATTTGAGAGACATTTATGTGGGACATTTTTGTGAGGAAAGAACAACCAGGAGGGCAAAGCCTGGTCTAGGGGCAGGAACCAGAGCTTCTGTGAACTTTATTGAAAGAAAGACAAAACCAACATAAAATCACAAATTGATTAAATTTTACTTGTGGGATTTTTATTCTGTTTTCTTTATACCTTAGGACCTCAGAAAAATCTTCTTGTTAGAAAATTAACACATTATGTGGATAAGTCCAGTTAAAACAATTCTGGTGTTGGCTGCCCACCAAAGAAATGTAAAGCTCACAACTGATCTTTCACCCACTATGGTCAGGCAGCCTCTAGACACCCATGCTGCATGCAGTTCATTTTTATGAGCAAATAAACTGGATTATTTCATAACAACAGCTGTCTCATATCTATCCCAATTGTAACTCCATTAACCAGAAAATCTTATGCCAGGATTAACAAATGTAATTTTTGTTTTTCCTCACTCCTGAGCTCCTCTGCCTTGGCTTATTAGTGTCAGCAGATGATTTAGAGTACAAGAAGGAGGGAGAGGCTGGTACTCCAACCCTGCAGTCCAAAAGGATGGGTGTGAGGCAGGAGTTCAAGCCATGGGCACCTACCTAGGAGGTACAAAAAGCTCAGTCCTAGATGTAGGATACAGCATGATCAATACCACTACAGATATAGGAAAGCAAAACACTTAGAAAGCAAGACTGGACCTGATGGGTTTACAAACCAGGTTCTGGCCTAGTGGCATTACCTGCAATGCAGCTTTTTAACGAGTTGTTCCCTTAGCCAGACAACCTACTAAAGGTTTTTGTGAAACAAGTCAGCAGCTTTCTGCAGGCTGGCTCAAATTCAACCCAGTCTACAGCTTGAAAGGTGCACAGAAGTGATACTTAATTATACAACTGCCATATAAACTGTCCCAGCAAAGCAGCAGCAAGAGGCAGAGAGCTCTCAAGCAGCTTTTAATGGCCGGGGGGAAAAAAAATGCTTTGATACATTATAAAACAGTAGGTCAAAATTTCCAACTAACCTTGCTTCTCCAAGGGCTTGAAGAGGCCAGCTAGCAGATATATTGACAGTCTTTCAAATTAATAGTACCTTTCTTTGAGTTGGTTTTCTTGGCCAAATATTTGCCATATTCAGAAAAGCCCAGACTGTGACTTGGCCTTAGTATTATATTATCTCTCTTAGTCTTTTATCAAACTGGCTCACCTTGGCTTTAATATCTCCTTTTCACAGCTCTCATAATCTCTTTTACCTGCTTCAGCATTGTCTATTATTTCGTCACTTTGGATAAACTTTTGAGAAAAAAAATCAAGATTCAGCCTTTACAATAATGAGAAACTAACTTCTGCACATGCATGTATTTCAGGAAATACTTTATTTGGCTTTTCTTCATGAATTAGGTCTGAAACCATTAATTTTTTGCTGGTTTTACCTACTCTAATAATCACTGGGCAGCATCAGCTGATAGGCTGGCAAAAGTCAGGGCCAGCAAATTTATCCTTGTTTGTATTTTATTTCTTCGTAAATTAAACAGTCTCTCTACTAAAAATGTTGCAATCAAACAAAGCCACTTTAAGAAAAGTACCTGAAAGAAACAGATAAGCTCTATATTGAAATTGTTTTCTAAGAGAATGAGAATGCAAACAGTAAAACAGTTAAATAGTTTAAATACCGAAACTGATGGCTACCCAACAAACAAAGACAAAAGTTCCAGCATTATTGTGGTGAATCTGTCAAAGAAAATCAGCCTCCAATGAGTAAATCTCTATCCATTTTTGCTCATACTGTTTCCTGGTATTAACAGTACTGAGGTTACCTGTAGGTTACCAGTTAGGATAGGGCTGCTTCTTTCTCCAGTGCAAGTTAGATATGCATTTGATCTATTTTTTCCCAAGTTGTTTATACAGCACAATTAATTATATGATTTACAATCAGCAAAAAATTCCCCAATTTAGTGACTGAGCTATCATATCACTAACAAATGTATAATTTTCTTAACTTGTCTCAGTGTTGGTTTTTTAATGGTTCTAAGTAATTTTTATTCTCCTCCTGCTCTAAAAATAAAAATATGGTGAATAATTTTCACACTAAACTGTTTTTAACACCAATGCGTGTTCTAAAGGCTGAAGGAAGGACTGTAGCCTCCCTTTGCTTCTCAAGGGTTTCAGAAGTAGAATCACAGCAGCATTTGTTGGATGTTGCTTGCAGTAGAAGCAACACAACAGACACAATGTTAAGCTCTATTTTTCAGTTTCCAGTCAAACTGAGAAGGCAGAAAATTCATAAGGAATTCATCATACCTCATTGCAGCTACCAGTCCTGTTTCTCAGACACCAGTGTTGGTTTCTGTTCCATTCTTCACCTTTTATTTCTTTACTAATTTAGTCATGTACCAGCCACTTTATTGTTTAACTTATGTAGGCTGTTAAATGATTTCTTAGGCCTAAAATGACCCAAGCCTCCTGTACATAATTTTTCAATATCGATCCGACATTAATATTCTGCCAATCTTCTGAATCTTCCTTACAGACCAAGGATTATTGAAGACAATTCCTTGGCTGACAGTTTAAAAACTCCTGCATTCAAGTTGATTCAGCTTGTTTGTAAAAATTATTGGGTTTAATTGTAGTTGCTTTCAATTCTAGCAGTAAGTGAGGAGGATAATAAGTACCTTCAAATATACTCGCTAATACATCAAACAGAGGTGAGAATTATTTATCAGTTCCATTTTTATGTTCTATATAGTTACTAACGTGACTACTTTTCCCATTTCTGTCTAACCAGTGTCAGAGATAGTATTTCTTATACTTCTTAATGTATGTGTTTCCATCATTTCTGTACCTTACCAATTTGCTTTGGTCTCCAGTGACCCTTAGTTTCTCCAGCTTTGAGCTCTAAGATAACTGCATCTCACCCCTACAGCTGGGGTAGGATAACAATATACTTGATTTCCCAGAACTTTTTGGGCTGAGAATTACGGAGCCTCATTACACATCTCTGGAAGGCAGAGCCTGCACGTGTACCATGAAGATCAAAAGCAAGAAACCCTGGTACAACGGTGACTAACATTCATACCTGCCGGAGCTGGATGTAGTCTTGAGAGAAGAAGGTCCTAAACACAACCCTTCTGCATTCCAATTTTAAAAACTTTTAGGTATCCATCAATTTGCATTGTTACTGTTTGCTCTACGCAGGCTGTTCTCATTTTAATAGTTGCTACTACTAAATAAAAACATTTAATCTGCAACATCTGCACTGGTGGCAAAATGGTTCTAAGTGCATCGCTTTCTAGACTTACCACATTTTCTTGGAAACCAGGAGTTTTCTTTCTCTTTGGTTAATTTTCGCTCTGAAGTCATAAAAAACCAACAACAATAAAGGGAGAGTTCAGATCAGAATTTACAATAATGTCTTTATTTGAAATGTCATTCAGTTTAAAACTTTATGGGGGGGGAATGCTAAAAATAAATTATGGGAAAATATATAAACTTAATAAAAACTAGTGCTTATCTTGTATTAGTAGACTGCATACCCTAAGGAAGATATGAATGTCCTTCACCTTTATTGTTGACATCCTTGTATTCCATATGCTCTTTCACTGATAAGAAAGACTCCATTTTCCTGTGTCATATAAACAAGCTGAAAAAGCCATGAAATTTTAAAATTCCCTTGTAGGAAGAGTCTGTTTCAGCTACAAAAGGAATATGAGCTGTGTGGTAAAGTCAAGTGCAGATATCCCAGTGATGCTGCTACAGGTGCTAAAATGACTTCTGACACTGAAAATGGTGAAAAACACTATGAGGTAGAATCCTCCAAAGAACAGTTCTGTAGTACCAAGAAAACAAGAAACAATCTTGCTTTCCTTGCCCAGCAGGTATAACTAACAGTGGATAAAGAAAAGCAAGGGAGGAGTGTCTAAAGAGAAGCATTTGTGTCAGGAATGACTCAGAAATATTTTCATTGTATACAAAGAAATCTTTGCATTTTGTAGCCCTGAGGAGTCAAACTGTTGTCTATATATTTATGGTTTTCAGTTTATTGTCTAGACCCTCAATACTTTAATGACTCTGGCCATGGGCAGAGCAAGGGATGTGAGGTGATGAACACCACAGCAGCAAAAGATATCCCAAACCCCAGAAGTCACTGCTTTTCCTGCACTCATGTTTTGAACTCCAGTACACATCTGCAAGGTTTCCCTAATGCATCAGAACTACAAGAGAAATTGATTTGGACCAAATACAGACTTTTAGATACTTCTAAAATTCTGAATCCCCACCACTGGGGTTTTTTCCCCACAAAGAAGTCATTTTTTATAAGCTATGCTTTGTCAAAATTGCACAGCAACAGTGTCTAAGTTCCCTTGCTTCCTAGCTCAGGAAATGAGGATATAGATGTAGAAGACAATTCATACAGAGTGGGGCTGTGGGGAGAACTACAAGTTTAAAGCCAAAAACGGAGGTGAATTGAAACCACGGTGCTAGAAGGATCTTGGCCTCAATTGGCAAAACAGACTAAAGTTTGGCTGAATCAGCTGAACCGCAAAGGAATTTATTCACTTAAATAATATGGACATCATCCCTTCCTAGGTTTGGAGAATTTGATAGAAAAGATAAAGATCACAATGATTAGAAGAAGAGGAAAATCCAGAAAGAAACAGAGAGAGAGAGCTCTCCATACATCATAGGCATTGTTTTGGGGCTACTGCTACAGTTTGGAGACCTGGAAAGATCAAATCTACAACTACAAAGTCACCCTTCCTGTAGTGTCTGCTACATACAGGACAAAACACCTTCAAGATATCCTCCTTCATGGGAGTAAGACTTGGGACAGTCATCCCAGAGTCATCCTTGGTCTTGTTCTAAGCAAAAGTGATTGGACTAAAGGCAAATGATGACTTTACTGGCAAACCCCAGCCTGGAGTTTACTAACTGAGCAGGGCATTGAAAACTCTCCCAGCCCCACTTCAAAAACAGTGTACTGATAGAGTTTGAGCCATGCAGTAAAAGATAAATATTCAATAAAAAGTATAATTTTTTTAAAAAATCCATTTTATCTATCCTAATTAAAAGAGCAAAATGGTGACACTTTTACTTACTATTCCTCTCTACATTCCTTTTAATTCCTTATCATTAATCTTGCACTACCTTGCTCTGGTGAAGTAATGTATGACACACACTTCCTGAAAATTCATTTACATTGAGAGGAGTTCAAATTATTTCTCTGGAATAACTTGTCAGTTGCTGTTGTAATTCTTGAATAACCCAATTCAAAAGGCATTTTTCTTAAATTAACCTTTTAAAATTATTGTAACTTGTTATTTCACAGTGAGTATTAAGAGGACAGGATATAAAACTAAGTAATCCTAATAGTTGATAGATTAAATAGACAGTATTATTATTGCTGGTACTTGAATCACTAATAAATATTTAAGTTACTAGTTTAATGTAAGACCTAACATGTAAGACACAGGCTATAACTCAGCCTAAGCACAATTTAAATACAACTTAGCACAATTTAAATACAACTTGGCTCAGAGATCTCAGTGAAAATGTTTTTCCCCACTGTGCCTTGTTGGAAAGTTATTTCCATCAAATGAAACAGTCGTTTCCCTCAAAAATTCCTGTTGCTTGTCTTTCATGCAGATGTCTTTTCCACAATTTTTGTAATTCAAAGACTCAAAAGTAAAAAAGTGAATCTCCTTTTTCAATCTCACATGTAGTTTATCAGAACAACCTTTGAGAAGCCTCTAGATTTCCTGCGTGATACTGAAAAGTTTAACATAGTTTTGAAAGTGAGCTTCACAACTTCCTCTGCCTGTTAAATGTTCATTTTATTCAAAAGGTTTGCAAGTCATTAAGGTTCTTCCATTCTCTTCAGTGCAAAGAGCATTGGTAAAGAGTTAAACCAGGAGACTTCCTTGAATTCAGAATAATTGCCAGCTTAGTCATAAATATTCTCTTAAAATTGCCACTGTGCTTCCTTCTGAACACACAAGGAGCTGATGTGCACGTTCATGCAGAAATGTGCACTTAGTGGATCAGTCATGAATTTAGTGAATTTCATTTTCCTCTGACATCTGGGCAGGCCAGAGTCCTATGACAGATCACAACCAATAATGATCACTTAGATCAAAAATAGACCTTCTACGTAATGATCTACTTTGTAAACCTGTAAGTATTCCACCTTCTGCAGCTTTAAAATGGAGGGAAAACATTCCACAAATTATTTTCTGCCACTGCCTGTACCCTCTATTGTGTGAGGCTGTGTTAATCTTTCTCACAATCACGACTGGGTACTCTAACCCCATGCCATTAGTGCTGATAACCTTCACTGCTGAGCTGTGCTGGCCTTGGGCTCCACATGCCAGTGGCCATGGCATGTGTCAGATATGGCACATCTGCTTTTTCCTCTCAGAAGGTACAGAGGTCTGTAAGGATGGGGAGCTGCAGAGAATCTGTGTGTGTAGGCAACAGGTTGGTTTTCTCACTGATGGAAGAAACAATATTAAACAAAGAGTGTTAAATAGGTGGGTTGGGTATTTTTTGTTACAACAGCTGGAAAATTAAATTCCTTTAAAAGCCATGCTTTTTCACTGATGAGTTACAAGCCAGCCCTGCTCCCTGAAGATATTTGTTCATTCCCTCCTCCTTTCCCACTGCAGGAGGATTAAACTATTTCTCAGTGCAGTGAGCTGATTAATTTTGTTCAGCCAGTGCAGCTCCTTTTCAGGCAGGGGAGTATCACAGATTTACAGTTTTCATTACCTAAGGCTGAAACTGTTAATGAAGTTTATGTTGGCTGCAGGAGGCTGAGGGAAGGCACTGCTCTATTTGCAAAGCCAGGCTACAAGGATCTCTTGCAGAAGACACTGGACATGACTCCAGCCCTATGCACCCACTACAAATGGTTATTTCATTGGCTCAGTATGAGCACTTCTGTCCTGATTCACAAACCATGGTCAAAACCTGGGGGTATCCCCCTGTGCACCTGACCCAGGTCAGACTGGTTGTTTTCCCTAGCAGACGGTTTCAAATCCTAACTTTAGGATATAGCCACAAATCCACTGAGGATCTCAACCCTGCGTGCCCTCTCACATGTGCTAACTGGCCTAATGTCCTTTGAACTGTAGTGATGAGCACCCTTTCTTATTTTTTTTAAATTACATATGGAGAAGGAAGGAATCCCTTTTATAGAGCAATAAAACACTGCCCTAAGAAGAGAGATGTCCCTTCCTACCCTGATTCCTCTCCATCCTCAGGAGATATCTCTACCCAAAAGGCTCTGAGTTGAGTTCAGTGAGAAACATTTGATACATTTCCTGCTGAAGTTGTGTCACTGTAGGAAAATAAGTCATAGGGCTGGGCCTGGCAGTGTGAGAGAAGCCAGTACCTGTGCTAAAGCTATCCCTCTGGACCTACAAAGAGCTTGTCCTTGTAACTCCACAAGTCCCACCAGCAGCTCCCACAGAGCAGCTGCTGCAGAACTGGAGCTCCCTGGATTTCAGATGTGTTGTGGTTGCAGAGAAACTGAAAAAGCTTCTTTTGAACCTGAGATGAATTTATCCCACTGAGAGTGAACAAGATATGTTCCTTTGCACACATAGACAGGGCTCTTGCAGCCCTCATCCTTTTACAGCTGGAGATGAAGAAGGTCCTGGGTGGCTTTGGGGCTATGGACTGTCCCTCCTGTGTGTTAGTGGGTACATCCACGGCCATCAGCAACCCATGCACACCTGATGTTTAATATTTATGGCAAAAACAAACGTGAAAACATTTACTCTAAGTAATTCTTTCTACTTAGGAAAGAATTATTTCTATTGATGCACAGAAGCAGAACATCTCTAATCAAAGGCCATGTTACACAGTTAAACACAACCTCTTATTGATGTTAACCACTAAGAAAAGACAAAGTGTTTTATGAAATAAGGATATTGGACAGTTCTCCTTTTTCCTCTTTTTTTTTTTTTTTTTGTCAAACCCATCCAGAAATACATTGCATTCAATACGCTTATTTAAAATCTAAGAGGAATAACAGTGTTGTCCTCTTCTCTGTTTTCTAGCAACAACAGGACTAAAGATATGGAAATATTTCAGTGTTAGTTATGTGCCTGCCTGAATAGAACAAGAATGACAATATTTTTCATTATATAACACACAGGAGTCATTTTCATGAGACAGATGATATTCCTGAGTTCCAGTGAAGGAACAGTTTCTCATCTTTGCAGTGTAACGTAGAACACAAGCTATGAATTCTTGCCTCAGTAGTCACAAGGCTCTTTATGAGCCAGAGATCAGCACATTCACGGAAGGCAAAGTAAAAGCATTCAGTCAGTTGATTAAAAGAGCCCAAAGAAACACCAAGCTACAGGCAGGGAGGCACTGCTAGGAATAGCTGAGGGGGTAAGGAGCACTTGGGAATTCAGGTTTTCTTTATTCATCTGTCTCCAGGCTTACACTCATACATATCTGGAAAGATTGTCTTTCACATACTTCGAGCTGTGAACAGTTTTGTAAGCTGACAAGTCACCTACTCAGAGAATTCAGAGCACAAAACACTGAAAACCTTTATCAACCAGTTTTGGGTTATTTTTTTTAATATCAACTGAGCCTCAAAAATATCTAATTTGTGCAAGTTAGCTGCGCAGCAAACGTGCCCAAAGGCAAAGCATTGGGCTGAAATGTTGTGAAGTGAATTTTGCTTCAAAGGATGTAATAGCCCAGCTGTGATCAAGGAAAAAACATGGTTAGATGTGAAATCATAATAGATATGGCACCAAAGTTCCTTGAATACAGGTCTTTAGAGAATAGATTTAAACAACACAGAGAAAACAACACTACTTTTGGAGCATTCTGATATAACATAGAAACAGCTGTTTTGCAGTGCGTAAAACATTAACGAAACCTCCTTAGAGGTAAATTTGCTGTAGCCAAAACATCACACTGTCCATAGTTCTGTTGATTTCCTCATGGAAAAAAATATTACCTGGATTTGTTAAACTAAGAATCAAGTAGGATGTCAGTAGAGTTACTCTGCATGGGAGAGTAAGGCTGAGTGTGGTTTGATACTGCCAAGGCAAACTTCCCTGGTGTGACTAGCCCCTCATTTGGCCTTTAAATAATGTGTTTTCTCTTCCTGAGAGTGGAAACAAATTCAGTGAAATGTCATTTTTATTCAAAGAATAGACCCGTGTTTGCTTTATAAAAGCTCATATCTGGGTTAATTTACAAACTCCCTCTGGGTTACGCTTTGAAATGAAGATTTAATGAAGACAAATATATTCACCCACCCAGAAAAAATATTTTAATTGCTATATCTCTGATATTACCAGAGCATCGAGAATGCTGGCAACATAACAGGCGCTTGTATTTCATGCAACAGTAGAAAATCAAAAATGGCAGTGAACTATGGAAAAAATTTTAAATGCCTGATAAATCAGTCCTATTTGAAATCAGAGCAAACATGCCTCTTGGCTAAAATGTGTTTTGGCTGAGGCCTTAAAAGGTTACAAACCTGAGCTGTGAAACAGACAAACATATGTCACAACCCATTCTGTGCAGCAGAAATGGTGTAAATGATAAGCTTTATAACTATTTTTTTCTGGATGAGTTGCATTGTGGAGGTAATTTAGATACTGTGTTGTATGACATTATTATCATAATGAATAGATTCAGTCCTGGGTGAAGGGTGAAATGAAAAAAAGGCTGTACATGCTAGAGTAAGAGAAAGAGAATTCAAAAATCTGTTATTTTATTATCAAAGTCTTTGCATTTTCATGATGCAGAGATATTACTGAAGTAAAACAAATACAATCCAAAAGGGGAATAATTTAAAATTCCTGTTTCAGAGAAATAGAATAAATATAGGTCTCCTTAGTATAGAAACTGTCTTAAATACAGCTCTGAAGCATGAAGTACATCAATTCTGAGTGCTTAATTAAGATCTAGAGGTGTGAGATAGATCAAAAACATTAAAATGTCTGAGACTGAAAATACACACCTGTAATTGGGTAAAGGATAACCAAACAAATACCCTTGATTTGATCTAAATCAAAAGTCCTGAAAGAGTTGACAACAGTAGAGAAAGAAATAAACAAGACAGTGGTAATCATCCCTAAATGCCTGGCAACCCAGGATCTCCTGGAATATTACGTTATATCTCCTGGAAAATTACATCCTGGATAAACTATGGCAGAAGACAGGTTAAAAAGTGGTGGGGTTCAGCTAAATTGTTTTGTTTAAGAAAAGCATAATGAGACCAGTGGAAGAAACTGAAAAAGGCAGATAAGGACAGGTACTACCCACAGACTGAAGACAGGGCAGAGGCTGGGAAGGTTAGGGAGAAACCGGACTAATGTGGGAAGGATTGCTACAGACTCAGCCAAAGGTATTGATTCCAGTGATCATCACTTAGGATGAAGCTTAAACATGTGGGATTTCCAGTATCCTCTTGGTCTTTCTCTCTTTGCAATCCAGTGCTCTTTATTCACTAAGTGCTTGAAGAGGATTTCAAGTCATTTCTAAGGTAGAAGGAAGGAATCCACCTTGTTAGTTTGTCTGAGTCTGAATAAATCAGCGTTCCTTGCAGTCTTGATTTTTGTTTTTCATCTTCACTTTATTAAAAAATCACAAAAAAGGGACTTCTTCAACCAGTTGGCAATCAGAGGAAGAGTCTGTACTAAGCAGAGTGTACTACAGTGATGCTGAGAAGATGCATCTTCTGACATCCTCCTCTGTAAAATGATTCAGTCGGATCATTTTTGCTGCTTAATTCCTCTGTCAATTCATAACAAACACATGGCAAGAGCACTAACAGTAATAAACCTTGTCTGAAGACAGCTGTCTTACCTCTATGTTCTTGAGATATTACTCCTAAATTACATATAATTGCAGGTATGTTCAGAGGAATCTGTCAAAGAAGTAAAGCCACAAGATGCCAGGCTGCAGTTTTCGGACTCTCCACAAATGCAACAACCAGCATCTTCCTAATTTTATAATCTTCAAATTCATGGAGGGAGAATAACACTATATTATTTTGGTAAGCTTGTTTCTCTGGGGAAAGCAAGATCCTGCCGTTCTGCTAGAGGCCATTCACATCATTTATAATGAGACTTCTCCAGACCCTACTGGGAAAGACCCAGCAAAGCACACTTTTGATTAGCTCAGTGTCTGCAAGGTTGTTTCAAATCCCTGTCCAAATCAGGGATAGTGCTAACTTGAAGTCAAGTTTCCCATCTCTCAGAAGATTGTATTACCTCCTGTTGTATGTGAAGAAAATGAACCCATGCACCACCTCACCGTATTTTGGCTGAGAGGGATGCTCTCTGTGCCTTTTCTAGCATCTAAGTCCTTTGTCAGGTCATCTATTAATAAGAAAGAGCTGGTTGAGGAGCAATGTGTTTTTTATAACAAAATGCCAGGTGGTGACAGGAGACCACAGGGAGTGGTGGAGATCAAGGTAATACCTGGCTCCCATGGCGAAAATTCATCTTTTACTGGTAGAATCTGTTACCCAGAACATGCACTGCTGCGGAGGGCAGGGTTTTCTTGGAGATGGAGCATCAAACTGGCAGAGCAAGAAAGCAAAACAGAGCTAACCGCAGTCTGGGTATAGTTCTTGCCCCTGTCTGTAGTGTGGAAACCACAAATCTTGCAAGTCCCTGGCATGGGGAAACTCATCCCAGTAGGACAGAGAGGGCAACACCTTCCTAAGAAAATTCTAAAATGCTTTCAGCTTATTTCTCTATGGGATGTCTTTAGCTTCAGTTTTACTTTCATCTTAACTCCACAGCTCAGTCGCAGGCTAGAGGTCTAAGTGACAGGAAACAAGCCTAAAATCCCATATGTATTTTCTAATTTTCTCCAATCACTGTGGAAATCAGGGCTATTTGTTCCAGCAACACTAGGGAAAAAAAAACCAACACAATTCTGTATGTTAACTGCACCTCTGCTAAGGCTCTTAAATCCAGTTCTCTGATGGAAAGAGTTTCATTAATTACGACACAGAGTTCTGACATCGTCACTGGAACAATGCTCCTGGTTTCTGAACTACCAGCAAATCACCAATTTGCAGGTGAACCCTTGCCCTGTCTGCATCGACTCCTTCAACAGTCTGTGCCTTTGCGCTCTCACTGAAATTTCATGCTGCCGTACATGCACTGAGTCACAGTGATTATTTCCTCACTTAAATTGTTTCTGCTGTCTCTGTCTGTCCCTGTTAAGTGAATACAAATGGCAAAACATGTTCACTCACTAGAATGGAGGAAAAACAGCAATATAGCAGCATCTTCTTGTCTTTTTCATCTGAGACATTTTTATAACTCCAAACAACCATGACTTCAACCGGTACACAACTACCACAATTTGGGCTGCTTTTACTGTTTTAGAACAGTCTCATACTGGATTAGGCCCTGAATGACTATAATTTAGTCCAAAACATCTCTATCTGCAGCCCAATTCCTCAAAGTTTGTTTTTCCCTCTTCCTCCCATCATACTAACCGTGTTACTGGAAAAATCACTGAGAAAATCAACAAGATGCTTGGAATGCTTGGAAGTGTGAACAACAAAATGGGTAACACATGATAAATACATCCTTGCCTTTTGGGGAGCAGAGCAGCCATATCAAGTGACATGGAAGAATAGTTTCTTGAAACCAATGGGATCAACAATGTTGTCACAGCCTGATGGAAAAATAAAAACTTTAATTGAAATATTTTTGTAGACATGAGAGGCAGAATTTCACTGCCACAATTTTAAATTCAAGGTGTAATTTTTTTTTTTTTTCACCGTTCCAAGTAAAGTCATAAAATATCTTTTTCTTGGAGTTGGGTTTTTGGTTTTCTTTGTTTTTCACATTTATTAAAGGATTTTAATGTCCCCCCCACTGTTACAAAAAATTGCCTTGTGTGGAAAATACCAAAAATTCTGGCAACATCATGACTGGGAAACAACAATTTCCCCTTGTGAATGACTAGATGTGAAAAAATCAGGTTTCTGAACACCTCAAATTCTACTTTGCAACTTCAGAGCATTTTGTACCATGTGATATGAAATTCTCTGGGGTTCTACTTTAAAACTTCACAGTAACCATGTGCGTTTCACTTTCAGAAGTGTAATAAGGATTTGGAGAACAGCAAAAGATTGGAAAGAGCATTCCCCCGTAGGAGTTGGATTGGAGCTCTGATGTCTGTTTTTCTGTGTTAGTGTACTAAGGTGTCTTTAATCAGTGAATGATGTAGGAAGCATTAATTTCTGCATGCCTGAAAATACCCAAATAATGTTATCTTGCAAATGTAAAAACAATTTAGCTTAGAGGAGAGGTCATGTACTGCATTTTCTCTCCAGACAAAGGAATGTAAATTTAATCATACCCTTAATGGATGAGACACCACGAGAAGTGTACTTGAGAGGATGAGAAGCAAATGTGTGAGTGACTAACAAATACAATTACCACAGATACCAAACTTCTCAAGAAAGATGCTAGAAATTAATTTCACTTCAGGAAGAAGAACATCTGAGTATATTCAACTGGGTGTTATTAGCAGTGAATTGAGGGGGGAGAATAAATTAAATAAAAAAGGTACTTTGTACAAGCAAGGTGTAAATCATACTCCAAAAAGCCACGCAGGAACTTACAGAAATCTCCTTTGTCTCGTGCGGGAGAGCCTGGTCAGCAAATTCAGGGGTGAGTTGATAGAAGTGAATTAATTTTTTGTTCTGCTTTGCTTGCGTGTGTAGCTTTTGATTTACTTATTTACCTGTGTTTAGCTCAACCTGTGAGTTTTCTCACTTTTCCTACTCCCTCCCACATCCCACCATGGGGAAATGAACAAGCGTCTCCGTGGGGCTGAGTTCCAGCTCGGGTTAAACCACACTTTTATGTAGACATAGCATCAAGTGGTTGTTGTGTGTAGGATGAGCTATTTGTGACTCTGACCCAGTCTGTAGTACAGAGAAGCACAGGTCTGGTTTGACAGCAGGGTTTACCTGTGTCCTGTGTAGGGACTGCAGGACTTGTAGAGGACTGTGGGCATGGGATGGTAGGAGATGGGACACAGTCTGACCCCAAGGCTCTGAATGACTTCACAGACGGTCAGTCAGAGGAGGGCAGACCTGGAGCTGGATGAAACTCCAGCTAACATAGAAAACAAAGAATTATCCAGTATACACCAAAGGTACCATGTGGGGCAAGATTGGATTCCAGCTGCAAACAAATGAAGATCAAGGTGTAAAAGTTGTAATAAAAATTACTTCAAGTGGATCTGAGAACAAAAATGAAGAATCCGTAAACTTGATATCTTGTTCTCTCATCATCTTCTCATGATGCTGATAGTTCATCTTTCCCCACATGTGCAGCAGGGTGAAGCCACCAACCTTGAGACCCAGTAAGTGAAATAACCAGGGAAAGGGGTAGCTGCAAGAAAGTGTGTGTATTACAATTTTAACTGCATTGTTATTACTGAGGCTTTTTCTCCATGGCNTCTTTTCTTTTCTTTTCTTTTCTTTTCTTTTCTTTTCTTTTCTTTTCTTTTCTTTTCTTTTCTTTTCTTTTCTTTTCTTTTCTTTTCTTTTCTTTTCTTTTCTTTTCTTTTCTTTTCTTTTCTTTTCTTTTCTTTTCTTTTCTTTTCTTTTCTTTTCTTTTCTTTTCTTTTCTTTTCTTTTCTTTTCTTTTCTTTTCTTTTCTTTTCTTTTCTTTTCTTTTCTTTACTGTAGTAATTGAAATTGGATTATAAACATTCCTGGATGAGACTGTTAAGACACTAGTTACACTAACAGCTAAACGTTGCCTTTAGATACAGGATGTGTTTCCTTTTTGCCCTTTCCAGTACTATGGCTGCAGTGGTGCACCTGTACTCCCTCTACACGTTAGCATCCTGGCTGATGGGAACTCCACATCTGATTTACACTTTGCCAACAAGGGATTCTCTTTTCAACATGGTTTTAGAACTGATATCCCCATTCATCCCATTGGTAAGACCCTTTCTACCCACACTTACTGAAGAGAATTTTTCTTTTCACTTCCATGCTGGCCCCTGCAGCAATACTGCCTGACAATAACTACCACAGAACATTTCTATTGGATCCTTTGCAGCTTGTCCCCCACCCCATCTCAACTTGAGAAGAAAAGCAGTTAAGATAAGAACAGTTGTTCTGCCTTCCCGAAGGTCTACACACTTAACAAACTGGTCCTCATAAAGCTGTAAAAGGAAAAAGCAAGGCTGCTGTTGCTAGTTTGATGTGCCAGTAACCATATTTTGGCCAATAACTCAGAAACTGCAACAGCTTACTTGAGAAAGAAAAAGAGCAGCTCAGCAAAAGTACTTCATGAATTTTAAAATGAAATTACCTTGACCATTAATGTTAAAATTCTTCAGACAGTGCTTTATTAAACCTACCCAGGACAAAATTATTCATAAATATTTTAAAACAAAAAATAAATTAAAGTACTTTAAGTTGTTTCACTATAACAATACCTCTGTGACCGCGCACACACATACACACTGAAAGACTTGCTCTTCCAGATAATTTGGTAGTTTTATCGTGGTTGTGTCAGACTGGACGCCATCTGTGTGATGCCACCTCACTTGACAGAAATATAGAGAACGAAACAGCAGCACCACCCCTGAGGAAGGAGGGAAACCTTTCTACACCACTGAAAGCGGAACATGCAAGCAAACCTCCCACTGGGAACAAACCTGTTCTACCCTGTCTACTCGTTAATATGCTTTCTTCTTGCCAAGCTCTATGCAGAGAGGTTCTGTGTCATTAGTTAACACAAATCCAGGTTCAAAGAGGTCTTTGAAGTGACAAACCTAAAATGACAGGGGATGGAAAAATAAACTGTGTACGCAGCAAGGCAGAGCTGTCTTTAATGATGAGTATAACGGGAATACACAATAGAGCAGAAATATCAGCTTTTAGGCCCATTATACAAACAGCACTCTATGAGTAGCTATGAGTTAATGAACAATAGTGCAGAGACAGTTCAAAGAATGCTAAATTCTCATGACAAGGTTCCTAAAGCACAGATGCCTAAGAGCAGGGCTTCTAGAGTTACAGCCTTCATATCACAGAGACTGTCATAGCTTTGTGCCAGCAATGGTGCTGCGAAAATTTGCATCATTAGAGGGTTTAGCTTGTGACACTGGGGGCCTAAATTAAAAAATGTAGGTCCACAGCAGGTAGAGTGTTGCAGCCACAGGGAATGGCAGGAAAAAAGGCTGTAAGGGCAGGAGTAACCAACGGGTAACTCCTCATCTAGACAAGATGAGGAAGAAGGAAAAATTATTTATGCATGCAGAGAAATTTAAATTTGATATGATGTTGAATGGGAGGCATTTGCACCCTGCACTTGTTCAGGTGATCAGGCAGTGCCTTCCTTCCCCTCTGCTGCAGAAGCTCAGCTCTGGCAAGATTCTCATATCAGGGATTTTTCACAAGAGTTGATCTATCTGGGTCTCTCAAACCAGATCTGACTCTACACAGGATTTTCCTAAAACCTGTGATACACAGCTGGGCTCTTTTAGGGACAGAGCCTCACCTGGAGGTTAAGGGAAATCTCATAGCTTCAAGCCTTGAGGCTGTGGGCACTGGGGTGAGCACGTCCTGTGATTTGTGTGAGAATGTCTGCAAGTCTGCTTTGAAAACCCCCGTGCCAGTCAGGCTCCCAGACCCTTGGTGGCATCTGAATTGGGGGCATTTTGAGCACTGACTGACAGACATGTCAGCATCCCTTGGGCCAGAGGGCAAGATCTGAGCAAGGGCTCTCAGGGTCCCAGTGGCACACGACCAGAGGCTTCAGAGACACTGGTTTACCCAGGTCCCTCTGTGGATTTAGTCCTACACACCCAAATACTTCTGTGAATCTCAGCACTGAGCTTTGACGTGCATCCTCTTTTCCTCCAGTCATGAGTGCTTTGTGATTAGTCTATCATCGAGCCTACAAGGACTAATGTCCCTTACTGTTCTACCTTGAGCACTTTAAACTTAGAAATTGAAGCACAAAAAGTTACGAAGGGTACAGAGTATACACCTGGGACATTGAAGCCAACATCAGAATCAAGTGGTTTAACAGTATTCAATCTCTTCTTGAAATCTCCTTCTGAAGCATCAAAAAGAGGCCAAGTCTAGGCTACTTTAAAAGAAGTTTCAAGGCATCTGGGATTTAAAGATGACCTAGTTTGACTTCAGATAACTGAAGGCAGAAGAATAAAACATAGTAACTAACATTACAAAAATTTATGAAAATTGTTTGTTCTGTTTCAGTAAGGAAGAATGTAATTAACAGCAACCAGTGAATAATAACATGAATTCCCATTTATGTCTTCTGACAATACAAGAGCTAAAGAACATTCAGCTATAACACACAGCAATGCATTTACTCAAATTCAAAGAACCAATTGTCCCACGATCTCAACAAGATCGAAAGTAGAGAGGCTGGTGTGGCATTTTTCAGAACAACGGTTTTTTTAATTAGAGAATGGTTACTGGTAAAAAAGTAAAACATATTTTCAGAAACCTGTTTTGACAGGAATGTTTTCTCTTGTCTAGGATGAAAATACTGGTAATTTACAAAGAAAGAAACACCATTTTTCACGTGGTCTCCCACCAAACCAGCATGCTGGGCAGTGCATCTTGTTGGCATGGAAATCATGTTCAAAACCTTGCCACGACTCTGAATTCGAATTCCTTTCCTCCTCTTCTTAAGCTAGTGGTGTGTGATCTCACTCTGTCTGACCCAGCAGGAACCCATAGTTAGAGAAAATATCTCCTAAAGGAGAGATCAGCGCAGGTTTGAGAGGAGAAAATGTTCAAACCACAGTTTTGCATTCATGTGAAAACTTCATCTACAAAGCAGAGGGAACGTTCTTATTTGCAAAATGCTCAGAAAGTTTTCGAGCATAAATTTGCTTTTATCTTGCCTTTTTTCTTATTTTTCAGCCACCCACTTAACACTAAACAATACTCATAAAAAATTAGCCATCAAAACAGATACTGGAACCATTAACAAACATGTTGTATATGTTCATACTTCCCTTTAAAAATACTGAATGTACTCCAAACACAAAGGCCAAAGAAAAGAGTCGTCTTTGGTAAATATTGTAATATATCTTTCTCCACACTAATTCCCATTTACCTGCTTTTGCCTCCTGTCAAAATTGGAACCAGACCCCATTACAGGTCTAATGCAGCATGACCATCTGTATACTTAAAAAACAGATACACAGGGAGGAGAATAAATATCACTGTGTGCCCACAGTTGCAAAATATATGTAGTACTAATTTTTTTAAAAAACAGTGAAACTGTCATTCACATTTCATAGTGATGTTATATGAAGTATGATATATTAGGCCCTTTTTGTCCTCATCAGAGAGTGAAAATAACAGTTAGAGGTCTCCACTTCGTAAGTACCAATGATGCCAGACAGAATACAGCACTGAGTGCATATTGGGAAGTATTTACTAATTTATGATCTCTGAAACCATATTTCCCTGATGTTGTTCATATAATGTGTAAGCAGACACATCCAAGACTGTTACAGGCAGAAATTTTGATAGCACTGTAGGCAAATTGGGCATGCAAACTGAAAGGCAACAGCCTTCTTTGAAAAGTGTTTAGTGTTGTGGCCTTCTCTGACTGAAATTACCAATCTTTCCTTCTAATTTCTTGCTAACTGCGACCAGCCTCTGCCATGCTGACATAAAATTAGCAACATTTCATTGCAATGCTGAGTGGTTCACAATCTTTCTTTTCCAGAAATATGTCAACTTCCTGAAGAATAATGACAAGATCTGACTGTACAGTAGTATAACTGCACTTTTCTTTGATGTACTTAGAAGTGCCAAGTGTTAAAAGAATAAACAACCCGATAATTGCTAGGTAGAACTAAAGTAGGTCTAGAAGTTGCGTTTTGTCATGAAAATTGTGACAAGAGATGTAAAAAAATTACTTTAGCTCAATCATCTTCACAGTGTGTCTCAGTAAAATGAAAACCTGAAATCATTGCTCTAGTTCTTGGGGACTGAATGTCTCTAATGCTTTGTTCTAAAAGACAAATATGGGTGTGAAAATAATGCTTTAAATACTGTGTTTTCCAGGTGAGCACCTCAATGCTTCTGCAGGCAATTGCTCATATGTTTTTATCTAAGGCAGATGCTATTAGTGCTCTCAAACCGTGTTTTCATTGCCTAAAACAAATGCACACACAAACCCAAGTGTCCTCACTAACCTGGGGTCAGTTCCTGCCACTCCATTTAAATTAATGAGAATCTCTCCAGAATGTGAACTTCAGCAGTTATTCTTTATGTTGAACATCAAATTGGCTTTCATAGTGAAATTAATGATAGGAAGGCAAATATGAAACTCAGAAGTAATGATTTAAACTACAAAATACTCTAATAGGAGCACTGCTGTAAGCATGTCCTGCAGGGTTTTCCTATCAGATGTGCATCAATAATCTCTGATATGTTACAAGTTCCAGATATAAAGATGAGAGAGTATATTTTTCTCATAATTATCAGGAAAAAATACCTATTTATTTGACACAAGATCAATTTCTATTCCTGAAGCACAATGAAGGTATAGACAAAATCCTCAGCTGGTATTCAAAAGAGAGACAGATATTCCCTCCTCCCTCAATAACTTTCCTCAAAGCCTTTGCAAGGAAGTAGGTTGGCACTGAGATGAAGGTATATTTCTCTCTTTCAGATGGTTTGTAGGTAGCTGGGGGAGAAGGAAGAGGCAAACAAACTCAAGGACTACTTCAATCCAAACCAGAATCTAGTTCAAGCCCTGGATAAAACTTCACAGCACTCAGGAGCATGAAGGACTCCCTACAGTGTCAAGGTGGGTGGGGGCCCACCTGAGGACTTCGCTCATTTTCATTTTCCATAGCTATTTCTTAAATAATATTCATTTTAAACTGTTGGATTGATGTTAAATGCCATGTTTTGCTTAAAGATACCAAAACCTTTTCAGCTTCATACGTTTATATCCATTTGTCTTCAGATTTTTTGTTTCTCAGGTTTATCACCTAATCATTTTCTATATTCTCAAATTTTCTTGCTTAGCCTCCCACTCCTCCAATCTGCATTGCCTTTTGCCAACACTGTAGGTTTAGTCACCAGACAGGCTGTAGCATGTTCTAGGTGGGAGAAACTTCCTTTTTGTAATCAGGCAACTAAGAATACAAAAGGCACAAAGACAGAAAAAAGAGGGAAAAAAAAGAGAGATCTGACCATGGCTCAGAATTAACTAGACTGTATCCCTATCCCGGCACTGGCCATTGTCGTGTGGATAAAATGCAAAAGAAAGCTTCACTGAAATATAATATTGAGATGTCCTTGTAAATGTGTTTAAGTCTGTTCTAGTCTGAGTGTTTCAGGTGGGAAAGCTGAAAAATACTTGAAAATATAATAAACAGGGTATTCTGGTAAGTGATATTTTCATATTGAAATAAAGTAATGAAACAGGATAGAGAGATGTTGTGAGGTATTTGAAAACATCTGAATTGTGTTTGGTCCCACCAGAAACAGGGACCCAGTGAAGAAATATGTCCTCTCAAGTTGTGACAGGGTCAACCACAATCCCTGAATTCCAGGTCTGAATCTGAATTTGATGCTGATGTAATGGTGATACTGTCTGAGCTGCAGGGTGAGCTGGCAACGTAATGAATGCTTGTGGGCACATGGGCAAAGCTGCAATACGGGAATATATTGGCATTTAATAATTGGATTCACAGTGGGGAAAGCTAAGGGCAGTACTTTGCCCAATCCTTTTTTGCCTGTTGTTTTGGGGAAAAAAAAAAAAAAAAAAAATCAGGTACAGCCCTAGCTGGGGTGGGTACAATCCACCCTGGAGTCATTAGGATAGTTTGTGATAAAGATGTGCAACCACCACAATTTGGGAAGGACCACAGCTGGGTCGCTGAATTTTGGTGGCACCAGAATGCCTGATTCCTTCAAATTCTCTTGAAATCCCCAGTACACAATTTAACAAAGCGTTACAATAGAATGCATTTCCAAATAATGTCAAATTGAAATTCAAACATGGCTGGCTGCACTAATACATACTAATGGAGCAAAACACTCATACGCTTAATCCTTGCTGACACTTCTGGTTTACATTCTTCTCTCCACTGTCTCATTATGCATGTTCTCACTAGTCTTATAAATTTTCATTGATGTGTCTTCTCCCTTACTTAAAATGCAAACATCTGGATTAAATCAACTAAATTCACCCTGTCAGTTTTGCATTTACTCAATAGTTTCTAAACAGGGCTTCCAGCTTGTCTGTATTTTCAAACCTCCATCATTAAGAAAACATGAACTCTCAGTTGGTAGTTTCACTGTCTGATCTTGCTCCTTTGAATGATTTGTGCTGGAATGTAAATATAATCACTGTGATTTGGTATTTGTTAGCAGGCTGCAGATTCACAAACAAATACAGATTTGTGGCTATGCAGCCTGCATCTTTTATTAACAACAAATTGAGCTGAATTGAGCCCCAACCTGAGTGAGCAATTCTTGCCAGCTCTGAGGCAGGCAGGTGTAACTTGTGCTCCTGTGCTGAGCCTCTGGTACTAGAAATGTTTGTGGGTCTTAGCCCAGATTAGCATGGAAAACTTTGTCCAATTGTAAGAGCAGCTCCACCACAGGTTTTAGGGTTTTTTACACCAATGGATTATCCTTCCTTTACTGTTCTTTGGCGTGTTGAATAATAAGCCACATTTCTAACTTCTTTTCCGAATCGTGCTTTGCTGAGCTCTCCTCAGCAGGGCACCTGTAAGGCACTCCCAGAGCAACCAAGCTGTGTCACAAACAATCAGATGGCAAATATCTCAGGAGCACTAAGAAATGTGGAGAGCACTTGTGAAATAAAAGCTTTGTGAAAAAATAAACAGCACAGGAAAATTCTAACCAGAGAGAAGACTGGAGCATGCCTGACAAGCATCTTTATCTGAAAAGGTGTAACCCTTCTCCCACATCACCCTGCAAATGGAAGTGTCTGTGCCAAAGTCTACATGCCTGGTTTATGTTATCCTTCCACATTGGGACGGGTGGCCCTTCCTCACTGCAGCAGACCTTGAAATGGTACCCATTAAAATTATAATTCAAGTAAAGAAGAGAAGCAGGACTGTAAGAAATTTAAGGATTCCTTTTATCCCACCTTAAAATTAGTATTTTAATTTTCAAATAGTTTTCAGCTGGCAAATAGAAATATTCTCAAAATTCTTATAAAAACTGCTTCTAACTTCTAACTTTGTTTAGAAGTTTATCTGTAGAAATTCACAAAATGGGTGTTCTCCCACAGCCACTTTTGGTTTCAACTGATTATTGCCAGAAAAATGAGTGCAAATGTCCTGATTAAGTCTTGGCATAAAATGTCAGGCAAGTAATGTCGGCAGGAGTGAGAAGCAATTAAATGTTCAAGTAAAACAATCAAATGCAGGAAATTGCACTCTGAAAGTCAAAAGTCATAGGGCCAGCAGAGAAAACTTGGAAAAAGAACATAGGTGACTCAAAAAAAAACTAAAAAGGAGACTTTTGTGAACTCATCAGTGTGAAGAAGTGATTAGTCTCCTTTGTGAAAAGAGTAAATGAAGGAGAAAATAGAATATAAATAAAATTGCCAGAATGAAGATCCAAGAGATGTGAAGCTGACAAGATGTTGGAAGGAGATTCAGAGAAAACTGCAATTAGGAAAAATTGAATGTCGCAGACTAAGGCATCATGGTCATATTTCTCCGTAAGGATGATAAATTTTACTGTTACTCCTTAAAGACAGAAGACAGCTTCAGTTCAAATGTCTCTGCTTTAAAGGCTGTTGTCATCAAACTGCCAAATGTTGTTATTTTTAGCATACCAATAATTTCATGTATTTAGGCCAAGAAAGGTTCTTCACAATTTTTAATGCATGCCAGAAGTAGCAGGTAATGTATTTGTAGAAAAATTCAAATGAATTAAATTCCTTTGTGAACAGAGGTTTTCTTTCATTATAACCCCAAAATGTGGAGAAGAAACTATCACTTCACCACCAAAAGCAAATAAATTGTATGGATTTTAAAGCAGGTATAATTCTCTAATGCAAAATGGGATTGCAATTATTCACAGTAAGGTGACATTTTACTCTTCAGGAAAGGAAAGCTGAATATGTAGATGAATTGCCCAATGAGTTGAGCCAAATCCAGTCTGCTAAAATTTTTGCCATCAGATATGAGGCAGGTAAGAGAAGTAAAAAATTTAAATGGGTTCTTAAAATGTTGCTAAAGCCAGAGTTGCTGGGATGAAGATTCTTTGCTTTTTCTTTAATTTTATATGAGGATTTCTCTCTGGTTCTGTTCATTTGTGTATATATAGTCCATTCTTACCAAGACTTTTGAAAATGTATGGGTTCTGCAATTTGCATAAAGAAAATTGTGTATAGAAATGTCTCTTTCACTCTTTTTAATGTAACTGAAAGAGATTTTTTCCTCAGCTGTATTTCTTCTTTCCATCTTCTGTGAAGAATGAAGGATTCCCTTTGATGACTCCACATCAACCTTTTTCAACTCTGTGTTCACTTTACATTCAAATACTTTGGTTTTATCCATCCTTTCCCATAGCAACAGTAGATTTCATTTCCATAATGCTGAAATCAGTTAAAACTTTGAAGATCTGTAGCTGCTGTGGTTAATGGGAAGTGCATGTCTCATCCTTTCCCTCCAGTCTTTGTCTGCTGGATGGATAGCAAGAACTCCTTTGGTATTAATTTTTCCTTGGTAACAATACCTGTGATTTATACGGTAACACCTTCCAGCAAGACAACTAGCTTTCATCTCTTTGCAGTGTGCAGCACAGAAAAATAAGTAACTTCCCACTTGACTGTCATACTAGTGAAATACATGGAAAGGTTCTTCCTTTAATGAGTATTTTACAAAAAAACCCTGCTGCCTACCCTCAGCTGAGGCCGCGGAACAGAAAGATTTGAACATGGGGGGTGACCTGGGGTGGGGAGTGACATTCACACCAAGCACCTCATTAAGTTCCCTCCTCAGTTAATTTGCTGCCAATTGACTGGTTCCTCTTGTGGGCACCGTGGGTGTTTTCCCGCACAGAGAGGGATCGAGATGGGTAATGTGGAGGTCAGCACGGTTCAATGGACTCATCCCTTCGTGCATGTGTGAGTCAGGGACTCTCGCTCTCGAGTACCAGCTCTGACACTCATCCTCCTCAAGGAGAAAGTCCAGCACTGCCAGAGCACTGAAGAGCCAGAGCACTCCTACACAGCTCCAGTGTGCTCTGAGCAACCAGAGAGGGAAAGGGCCTGTACAGCCCTCCCTGAGCAACACAAATGGAGCACAGGTGAGATGGGCAAAGGCAGGTGCACGCTCCTTTAGCCCCCTGGGAAGTAGCCTGTGTATGGCATTAGAGGAGGTGATCACTAGAAGCAAAAAGCTGTCTTTCCCCACCTTCAGTAACCTGACAGCCAGTTCCCTGGCTGCAGTGAGGTTTCCCAGCAAGAGAGGTATGAGCAGAAGAAGGCAGAAAAGGCTCTACAAACCTCAATGTTTTCTTTTCTTTACTGTTACTTTTCAAAGCAGAGCTACACTCTTTGGAGACAGAAATCCTACGGACACCTGGGACAGTGTCTGTAGACTGAAAACCATATCATCTATTCATTATAGATACTTCATTGTTCTTTATCCCATATAGAAAGCCCAGGTATGTTCCATGACACTGCCCAGGAGATCCTGTTTAACTTACCACAAACAAGTTCAATTTATTTTGAGACAGTGGAGTTTGCCAAGACCCACTGTTGTCAAGAAAGGGCAAGCAGAGGGGTTTTTTTTCAAACTGTCTGGGTTTTTCTTCCTTTACTTTATTAAATGTTTAGTGTGCTGGTACAAAAGATACCTGGAGCAAAACAAAGCACATGGTTCTCTTGGACTAAAGACACTCTGACAGGAGAGACTTTTCCAATCCTTTCACTGAAGTTGTCTTCCTGTTGTAGTCCTGTTATGTGTCCATGCTTCCTTTAAAGTTGCTTTTTATTTTAGAGGCAAACAGAAGTGAGCTGTAAGTTGCTAAAAACACAGGCAAGATCTTGCTCACACGGATGGCAGTAATTTCCCACTTCATGTTCTGCACCAAACATAGGTCAACAACTAATCATCATAACAGTCTGCGTGGTGTTTTTTAGGTATCGCTGTTAGCACTAATCTTGCAGCAAGCTGGAAAGCATGGCAGGTGCTAACTCCTCCGTGTGATTGTCAGGGCACAGCAACGTGACATTTGGCAGTTCTGAGGAGAAATATACAGAAAGAGGGGGAGAAAAAAAATAGTCTTGGTGCTAGGACCACTCTTGAAAAGTACTCACCTTCTAAATTGCACGGGACTGTATGTGAGGACAATTAAAATGTGAAGATAAGACTAATTTTGTACACATATATGCTGAAATGAAAGCAAAACCTTGCAGCAAAGCTGTATTTTCTCTGAAATAATCTCCGGTACATTTTTTGTGACCCCAAAGAAAGGGTTCAGCTGGGACCATCTGCCCCATCTCTTTCATCAAGTTTTAGTGAAATTGAGCCATGATCTCGAAGACTGCCTGTTACCCTTACTGAAGTGTGAGAAGAGCCAGGAAGTCATAAATAGCATCCTCTGCATTTGATGTGGTGCACATTCTCATCCATTGCTTTGCCCTCTCAAATCCATTTCTCGCCCCAGGGCTTCGAGTTCATCAGAAGCTCTGAGGACTCTGACCACCCCTGGCTCTCCAAATGAGCTGCTCAACCACTGACTGCAGGTGCTCTTTCAAGAGTTTGTTTCCCCATCTTACTCAAAGATGAGACTGATTCAGGCTTTCCCAGCTGTACAGCCCAACTTACTGTCACACTTTTCATGTGGTAAAGTTGTTCAGGAGTGCAAAGGATGTGCACAGGCAATCAGACAGCACTTGGCAATATTTCATTATAAAGCTGCTTCAGTGCAAAAAATATAAGCAATAACTTCTTGTAACTTAATCAGCTTCTTATGTAAACACCGTAGCAAGTTTTCATCAGCGAGGTATCATCTTATTGCACATGCCACCATTTACTTGCCATAGTGATGAATACTTTAAGGGTGAAGTGTAAGTACTTCAGGGATGCAATTTTTAAGAAGTTTTTAAGTCAGCTGAATTGAACCATGAAGATGAATCAACCCAAGCTGCACATCCTCCTCACCAAATCACCACAGGTGTCTCTTGCATGCCTTTGCCAGCCTTTTGAGGACTTCAGTTACCCTCCTCTTTAATGCAGTGTCTGAGTGCTTATGGTGCACACTCTCAAGCTCCCCATGCAATTGCATAATTAAAACAATTAAATTTCTTAAATTTTAGGCTTTCATAATAATACTTTACCCTACAATGAGATTCCTATATCAGTGTACTCTTAAGAGCTCATTAATATCATTACAGCACAGCCCTGAAGAGAGGAAAATAGAAAATATATTTTAAAAGTATAAAGAAGAAGAAAGAGGTATTATTTCAGTACTTCAAGAGCCCTTTCCCCAGGACTATTTTACTTACTGATTTTGCACTCTCACTACATGTACTTTTGCTCTGGCAAATCGTCCCCACATGCAGTGTAGGGGAGTTGATCTTAATGTGCAACAGAGTTCAAAAAAAGCTGTTTCTTCACTGGCAGCTGCTGGGTCTGTGTTAGTATCTCACTGCTCCCCTGTCTCGCTGCTGAGGAGATGACAAGGTCTTACAGTGCTAAAACACAGAAAAGATTCCTCCACCATGATATGTCCAAATAATGGAAGTTTGTGCCTGAGGGAGAGCAGTTCATTGCAGTTCTGTTAATGAAAGGAAAGCTGAATTTCATTTTTTATTTCATCTCAGCCATGGAGAATCCTGCAAGCCATGGGGAGTGGGTTTTGATTTTTCAGAAGGGACAACAGATACCCATAGTTAATGCTTTGGGATTATGTTATGGGATTATGCTTAGTATTACAGTATTAAGATTTCTCACCTGTGTTTAATGGACAGCTGGAGTGCTGACCATTGGTCTTGAAAAGTGCTTGGAAAATTATTTCACCTTAAAAAAAAAAAAAAAAAAAAAACTAAAAAGAAGAAATAGCTGTTGCAATCCATTATCCCTATGCAGTGTTTGTAATAAAAAATGTTTCTTCAGAAAGTGCTGTGCATGTTTGGCAGATTTATATGCATTTATGTTGACAGGCTTCTTGAAATCCCCATAGAAAGAAAACATGGTTTACAGCCACGGTTTAAGGCTATGCATCTCTCAAAGTTGCCGGATGCTAAGAGGTTACCATGTTTCATTAAGACAAAATTTCAAAGGATGAAAGCAATGACTGTAATCAAACCAAACACCCAACTTAAAACATCAATTCATCCGCCTCTCACCTGAATTTTGTTTTGTAGGCTATTTCAACTGCAACTACAATGACATAAACAACCTGATAGAGCTCAAGGTTTATTTAGCAGTATATTTCTAAGTAAACAACCCGCCCTGTAGAAAGTACAGCTCCAGCACTGTACCACAGTAGATGGTGATCAGGTCTCTGCAGTGTGTGTGTGTCTGTAGACCCAGCACTGCAAGTCCTTGGCATATTTAACTTCAATTATTTATTAATTTTTCCAAATTTCATATTTACTATCAAGGAATAACATGGAGACATGAATAAATAAAAGGAACAGTTTAGTTTTTTTTTTCTCTAACTTATTTTGTCATCATGCAGTTATACTGGAAAAGAAGGAATTACACAAAAATAATTGTTTTCTGCAAGGAAATGTGAGGTATAGTCACAGAAATGTTTCTTTCTGTATTAGGAAACTATAGTGGTCTAAGCCAATTGCTGAGTAGCACAAGTCTTATCAACAGAAGCCAAATAGATAACATTTAGTCTGGTAAGACTCATGATTATTTGTAGGTATAATACAGATATTTCATCATGACAAGCATTAGTCATCTGTTTTGTCTCTGTCCACAAGGAAATACATACACCTGCTAGTTGTCTGAGAAAGGAGAATGCTAGGGCTAAGCCCTTGAGATAACCCATTTATTCAGATCCCTAAATACAGATTTAGGTGCCTTAAAAGATTCCTCTAAATTTGGAAGCAATGTCCCAGATGTCTGGGCTGGTATAGCACTGTAAGAATTAAATTATCCCTCAGCCCACTACGAAAAAGGAACAATATCAGTCCCACTTTACATTTAGATTTTGCCTTTCCCTCAGGGGTGATGTACTTCAAGAAGCTAATGGCTTTATTTACATCTGGGATGCTCTCTCCACCTCCCTTCCTTCCCTGCTCAAAGATTTCCCCAATATCTGAAGCTGACATGCTACCTCCAGAAAGCCCTTTGAATTTTTTTCATTATCTCAATTAGCATTTTGCATTTTTAAGCCTTTGATTCATGTGTAGTTGGCATCTTGCCTTTTGTTCTCTTTAGTGGGCTGTGCTTGCCCCTTGTTCTTTTTTCATCCACATAATGCCCCAGGTAGTTTTCCCCTTTGTGTTTCACTTCCTGCCCTTCCACGTTTTAATATTTCTTTATTTCAGTTCATTGTTCTCTGCTTGTCAGCAAGGCTTCTATTTTTTCACACATGCAGGCACACTAAAGGCAGTTTGATTTGAAATGTCACCTATAATCTTGTATTTTTCATTCCAAGAATATTATGAATTCTTAAAAAATTTTTGAAATCCATGTTCTGCACTCAGTTTGGCAACATAAGTCCAATATTCCTCACAACAGTAATTCCACATTTACAATGTTAAATATATATATATGTTTAAAATAAATAAAAAACCCACAGAATTTTGAACTAAAAGTGTATTTTCTAGTATAATATTCTTGTCCCATTAAAAAAAAAAAACACACACAAAACAAAACAAAAACAGTGTCAATTAAGGTTTTTCCTTGTTTATTATATGGAAGACAGATGGAAGAACAGAAATTCTAATAAGATAATGCAGGAATATATGTGTATTTGTATTTTTATAATAATATCCAAGAAGCCCAGCAAAAATAATGAATATTTTTTTGCTAAGAACACCAACAGCTACACATACATAAGAAGAGGTGGTTTCTAATCACAGCATCATTAGCAAAACAAGGCAAGTTCAAAAAGAAATGTAAAATGAGCTGCTCAAGAAGCCATGCAGATTCTTTGAGTGGAACGTGGTCTCTGGAAAGCCCATTCCTCATCTTTGCCAACTTAGATCTCACTTACACAGAGTCTGATTTAAGCTTCAAACCACATACACCAGAGGGAGTTTTTACTGTTTTCTCTCTTTTTCTGCCATGATTTAGTAACTACTTCTCCTTGAAACTGAAACTCTTGCTGAGTAAGTGCAGGAGCCATCAGGCCATGTTGCAATTTTAGTACCTGGAGAAGTTAGGGGAAAAAAATTCAGCAGTTTTTAAAACCCATATTGTGTCACATATTGATAATCAGAGGGAAAAAAAAGAAAAAGAAGGTTAAAAAAGGCTGGAGTGGGGGACAATATTCCAGATCCTTCTCTGCCTTGGGTTCCCACAGTAGGATTAATCTGAAGGCGTGTTCTAACTCAATCTCTCCCAAGTAAAGAAGACAGGAATAGATACATTTTCGGAGAAGGGTTTCAGAAAGACAAAGTTCCTGCTCTGACAAGGGCAGTCCCTGTTTCCTGCTTAGTGAGCGTGTACAGGCTGGGGATTCATTGAGAAGCTAGAATTTTATTCTCAGTCCATGTGAATTGCATTTATTTGGACCAGAAAGGCTCTTGCAGCTGCTTGTCCGAGATGCTGTCCCTCTGACACCTACAGTGTTGCATGTGCTTCTCCACACATACAGAGGCTCACAGAAGAAATCAGTCCAACAGCCTCTCAAAGTAAATATGATCCCACACAAAATTTGCTGAAACGTTTCCTGACACAGCTGTAAATCAAAGGGAAAAGAGGTGTAATTAATCTTAGAACCAGAACAGCTGGTTTCAAGCTTGACACAAAATTATCCAGGAGTCTGGGATTTTAACTGTGCGATGGAGAGCAGAGCCCTCATTGGCAGTTCTTAGTGTTGGCTTCATTTCATCACCAATAAGTGCTCAGCCAAACATTCATATATTCAGATTCATCCAGTCCCTGCCATTTAAACCCATACTTCAGTTATGTGAAAAAGAAAAAAACAGGACAAGAAAGAAAGCTGAGTTTTAAACTCTCAGTAAGTGCTTTGCAATTCATTTGGCGTTCTTTCTTGGAGTCCAAACTCCTAACTCATGTCTGTACATAATAATCTCAGCTTTCATTTGGGGAACAAAAAATAAGTTTCTAAGTTTCTGTGACTGAAGGGCAATAAAAGGAAATATATACAGCCTAAAGGCTTCCAAATCAGAAAAATAAATTTAAAAAATCTTAGAGGTGATCTGCTTTAAAATCTCGTTGTTTAAAATCTGCTCTAGAACCATCTTTGGCCTCTGACTTAATTACTTTTGTAAGCATGGGACTGTAAACAAGCTTTTAGCAGAAGTCCCAGTTCTCCTCATCCTAAGGTTTTTCTGATCATAGAGCTTTTCACTAATTCCACTGTAAAACTGGCCTGTACAATATTTTTAGGAGGGTTTCTTTAACATCTGTTTATTACAAGACATTTTAATATACTGTTGAGGGAAGATAAAATCACTGTAATTTATCACTGATGCAAAATAAGACTGTGAATAAAACAGCTAAATGGGATATTTTATTCTTATTCCTGTTCGCAGTGAATATTTGGTTTTGAAAAACAGAAATCATAATAATTTTAATGCAAATTAAGTTACCTTATTCCATCTCCATCACCACACAATCAAATAAAGTGGCAAAGGAAATTATTGCAATTCCCTGAACTTGTTTTGCTATGCACGGAAACTTCTGAATACATATCATGTGAGGCAGTAATTAAGTTCCTAACTTATTTACTTCTTCTATTGGGGCTGCTTCATCTGAGCCACAGTCTTTTGGCAGGGAATCTAAATATTCATCTAGTATGAGATGCAGAATATCCTGAGCTGTTCTAGCTGCTCACAGTTTAATTTAGATATTAACCATAAACACACCTGGGATTAGACAATGGCTATGCACTGCCTAGAAACGAAGAGACTGTAGAAATCCCTGTGACAAATCTCTCATGAAAACACAAGTGTTGTTGATGAAGAACACAAAATAGAGCTTAAGCTTAGTTCCTGAGGGATTTGAAGTAAGAGGAATGTGAAAGCAGCAAAGGCTGGAGACCCGCCTTTGCTTTATACAGGCCCCAAACAGGGATTCAAGAGAGTGAGTGGGTTTTGCAATTCCACAGGCTCTCAGCATTTCCTGCAAGGTTTTAAGATGGATATTTCTAAGCGAGAGAGAGTATAAGGTATCTGGCTGAGGGTTATTTTTGTGAGCAGCCATGTCATCTGAGGAATAGCAGCAGAGGATCAGAAGCAAAAGCCACTGGGTCACAGCCACCCACCTGAGACCAGATTCTCTCAAAGGCACTAAAATATTAAAACTTATACAACAATATCAGGCCAGAAATGTAAGGTCATCAAGTTTCACCAGAGGAATGATGCTTTAATAGAGAGGACTTATGTTTTTTCTCAATTGTCTTGCTGTTCTGCCTAGTTTTTTTGCATGCATGGACTGATTTTAAGTAGAGATTCTATCTGCAGACCATGCACAGACACTCAATACTTTTCCAGAACAAAAAAATCTGCAACAGTGATTTCAGACACGGAAGCCTTTATCTGTGTTTTCCACCACTACCTACACTTCCTCTCTACTGCAAGTGCCAACCTATTAGTTGGTTCAAAATTTCATATCAAGAAGAAAGTAATATTTATTTTAAATAAAAACAGCTATAAAAACTATTATATAGTAACTCTGTCATGATTTTATAGACTTGTCCAGCCATATCTCCTTTGTTCGTTTTAATTCCAAGGGCTATAGGTTTATTTTAGCTTATTAGTGTCATATTAATAGTTTCCTTGTCTGCTTAAATTTGTGCTTGGGATTTATTGAGGTATCTAACAAACGGAGACTAAAAAAATCAGATTTAAGTACTCATTGATACATAAAATTTTATTAACTAAAAACTATGAAGTGATGAAATGTTATATGATGACATTAATATTAAAAATACAACAAATTACTTAGAAGTTTATTTAATTACTTTGTTTCCATTACAGATGTTCTAGACAATTTTATTAAGAAATTCCCTTGTTCCTTCATGGTTTATCTCCAATTGCCAAATGTGTGTTACTGCTAAATTGTTAGACTGATAATGTTATGAAAATAAAGCATCCTAAGTCTGAAGTCCAGTTGTATCAGTCAAAACACCATCAGGAAATGGAAGCAAAGACTCTAGAACAGGACACGGTGTCATGGAGGTGAGCTTAGCAGAATACAGTCAAAAGAAGAGCTGTGGACTTCTGTCTGTTACAGAAGATACTCTCTTAGATGAGTTTTTCCAAACAAACATAACTGCAGTGGGTTTGGTAGAGGACTGCCCAGCTGGCTCTGGGATGGGGGCACCAGCCCTGTGAGAAGAGGCTGAGGAACTGCACTTCTCAACCCCCAGGAGTGCCAGCTTCAGAGGGGCAGACAGCAGCCAGGTACAACAGCAGCCAGAGCCAGAGCCAGGGCTGGGGGTAAGGCCACCACCCTGCTCAAAGTGCCACAGACCAGGTGACAAAGTCAGTGAGACTCCCAGACCCATGGCCAGGAGTGTGGCTGAGGTCCCAGGTGAGACCAGTCATGGGTGTTAAGGCCTAAGAGTGGCCCCAGAGCCCTGACACAGGCATACACTGAGAGCAGAGAGGTGCAGACAGGAGACATGGGGAAAACTTTCCACTGGGAGGGCAGTCAAACAGTAAGAGAGTTTGCCCAGAGAGCCAGTCCCCATCCTGCACAGGTTTTCCAAATTCAACTGCATAAATTCCTAAATATCCTGGTATAACTACACAGTTGACCCAGTTTGGAGGTGAAGGTGCCTTCCAACCTGATTTCTTATGAGATCCGGTATTTCTGTATAATTCAAGTGACTCTACTTAACTTTATCTTAGTTGTCACATTTCATACATGAGTGCAAAAATGAGTTTTAATCGTGTTTTACTGACACCAGTCAAGACACCAAGACTTTAACACTGATTTACTTGTTTTATATAATTTCTACAGACAAGAGATGGCACAAAGAGGAGTACAGACCAGACATGTATCTTAATATTCATTTTCCTTGCCTTGTGTAACCTGTACATGATACAGTGTTTTTATCACTCTGTCTTCATCTTTCAGATGGATTTATCGTGTTGCACTTAAGCATCTTTTGTATATCTCTTGTACTCTCCATAGAATACTGTTGTGTCTTTAACAACTTAATACACTATCAGATGCTTCAAAATATCATGTATTTCCTTATCAGGCCTGTCATTTTTCACTTGGTGAGACAAGTGTTACAATGGCTATTTAATTATAATAGAAGGTAATTGATTGACTTCTTCCATTTATCAGAATGAAAATGTTTCTATTAATTTGCTGTTTTGTGCTCTGGCATTGTCACTGACGTGTGCAAAGAGCTCTGATGAGAATACAGAGAAACCTGCTGCTTCAGTGGATGGGGGAATGGCATCAGGGAAAGAGAAATGTGCTGCATGCCCATGGGTTTTGCTTTTCGTTAAAGCAGAGGAATGTGTGCTTCTTACCTAGCAATATTTTATTGTTAAGGTTTCTGTTTAATTTCAGATGTGTTCAAATAGACCAGTGCACCAATTCTTGTGGTTCTTTTGATATCCTCCAACAGACCAAATTTTGACAACAGCCGATTAGAAATGTGTTTCATTTAAGCCCTTTTCTATTCAATCACTTCCATTTCCTAGGTGACAATGTTGTTCTCTTGTAACCATAAAGCTGTACTACATGAATACAAATTTCCCTATCCTTTTTCTGCCTCACCCTCATCCTTTAACATCCTGATACCTGACATCAATTTAGAAATTTATTTAAGACTTGTCCAGCACACTGATAAATGCCGAGGGAAATAATGTGAATCCATTAATACAGCACATGGAAGAGGATCCATATATGCATTTTTGGCAAGGTATGCAGCCAATGCAGTGCAACCAATAACTGCAGTGCAGACTGCATAGACCATAAAGAAGCACACGAGATTCATTATGCAGCCACTGGACCCAACTGCATCTCTAATTTTAAATACGGGGAAATAAATCTATATATTGTCAAATGCTAAATATAAGTTTCTATATCTGATAATCTATTTATCTGAAACCTGAATGATGCAGGATATTAACCAGTTTATCTCCCTCTGTCTTTCTTAATATTTTTCTTTTCTTTAATTGTTTGGAAAATAACCATAAGACCATCAAATCCAACCATTAACCCAGCATTGCCAAGTCCACCACCAAACCAAGTTCCTAAGTGCCACATCTACACAGCTTTTAAGTACCTCCATGGATGGTGATAATGACTATTCCTGAAGGAGTGCAGGGTTTCATCCTCATCAGATTGCATCCTGCTCCTCAATACATCAAGATCAGCTTGAATACTCATCCATTCACCCAGAGAATCTCACTTCCATGCCATCATTCAGTCTATCCATAAAAATATCAAACAGCATCATAGCCAGCACAGATCTCTGAAGATCCTTCATGACACAGTTGTGCACTACTCAGTGCACAACTCATATCTACCTCTCTGAAGCCTCCAGTTAGTTTTGCATGGAGGTATTTTCATCACAATTTTCTATTTCCCAGAGAAAAGAAAAAGCCTGAGTTTTGAAAATGAGGTGGGCAAAAAAAATTGGAATAAAATTTGAAATTTAGAATTATGAAAGACAAGTAAAATTACATAATAGTCATGTTATAGATCTCAGGTATAAAAATAATACTAGCTATTGGGTGTAAAGCACTAAACCCTTCATTCAGTAAATAAGAGCTGCTTTTCTCAACCTCAAAGACAAGTTTTAAAAAACAGCTAGCTTATTAAAAATTAATTCAGGTGCACTTATAAATAAGAAACCACTCACCTTCTTTGTGATTCTATTCACAATAAGCAGAACTATTATCATATTTTATCACCAAGCTATCATGAGATTTGGAAATAAAATCTGCTTAGTGGGAAATGAGGCTTTCATAAAGGAAAGGCTTATTTAAAGTTCATTATATCCATAGAAGCCTATCTAAAATGTCCAGGTTCAGGCACTCTGAAATGACAAGGGTCATCTTTGGAGGAACCACTGTTGCTAGGAGACCCAAGCATCAAAATACCGCAAGACTGTAATTTATTTGGTTTTTTTGTCAAGGGATGTTGAAGATAAATTTACTGCCCAGAATGTGCAAGGCTTTAACCAGGCCTGCATCCTTTTACATGAAAAAAGGGGACTGCAACCTCACCTTACTGTGTTCTAAATACTCCCCAAATCCCTGGATTCACAGTATAACAGGAGTTGCATATTTCCTTCTCTTGGAGTAGAAGTGTTTTCCCATATCCCTTTCCCATGTCATCCCACTCCATTAACAACTCCCAAAGGCAACAGGCCCTAATGGGCAAGATAAAGAGTCAGCATTTAAACGTCTGTGATTTAAAAGGTTGCCCAGTGTAGGAAGAGCAAGGAGAGATTGGCGTGAGCAGCTTGTAAGGTTAAGAGGATCTTGTAACTGGATGAGAGGATCCAGTCTTTCATATGTGGTAGAAGAGATGTTTGGGGATTTTTGCCTGGATGTAGCTATGGATCACCATATGCATATGCAGATGCATAGACACCAGCTGGATGCAATATCCCACTTGCTTTTGTTGACCCCAGGGATCTGGTATCAGAAAGCAGCCACCTTTTGACTGGAGGAAAGAAAATGTTACTCCCATTTTCAAAAAGGACAAGAAGGAGGACCCAGGAAAACTACTGGGCAGTCAGTCTCACCTCCATCCCTGGAAAGGTGATGGAAGATAACATTCTGGAGGTCGTCAACAAGCATGTACAGGAAAAGAAGGTCATCAGGAGTAGTCAGCACGGATTCACCAAGGGGAAATCATACTTGGCCCATCCGACAGCCTCCTTTGATGGCATGGCAGGATGGACTGAGGGGAGAGCAGTGGTTGTTGTTTACCTTGATGTCAGCAAGGCTTTTGACACTGCCTCCTTCCAACCCTAACCCTGTGATTCTGTGGCTCTCTGAGCAGTGCACACCAGTGCCATACTTTCACTCCTCCTAAGGGGCACCCCGAGGGTGCTGTCAGCCTCATAATGGACAAATACTTACAGAAATTATTTTGAAGAAGTGAAATGAGTGCTGAAGGTAGTCCACCCTTAACATTGGAATGACTGCAGAGGCTCATGGGCACCTTGACTGTGAGATTATCAAGATGGTTCTGGCACTAATGAGCTAATACAAAGCAGAAAATAATGGAACAAGGACATCTTCATAAAGACATCAAGTCCTTATTTTTGTGACTCTCTGTACCTCTCGATAGGCCAATTCCAGGAAAATTCTAACTGCAGTGTGAATGGAAAAAAAAAAAAAAGGCAAAGGAAGGAAAAAAAAAAAAAAAAAGGCAGAAAATGCTGTAACTGTAATAGAATACCGAGACACTTCTATACCAAGATACTGATGACCTGACACTGAAACAGGAAGGTATCAGAATCCAAAGAATAGCACATGGCAGAAAGGAAGACCAGGAAATGCCGAGAAGGAGACATGAACAGTTGCACAGGTAATTATCAATTCGAACTAATCTACCTGGATGGGAGACAGGCTTTTCTGGCTTTTTTCTTTTTTTTTTTTCAGGCTTTACACAGTGTGGTTACTATGTTCTATCAAAATGACTTGAAGAATTTCACTACATGTGTATTTTCCTTGATTAGCAACAGATCTGAGTATATATTTCCTCAATATCAAGTCAAATTTTTATTATTCCAAGCCAGCTGCCTCTCATGGCAGCAAATAAGATTCTATAGATGATTTATTCACAGGATAGGGAAAGTGTGCTTCTTCCACATCCATATCAATTATTTGGGGTTGGAACTAGATGATCTTTAAGATTCTTTCCAACTCAAGACATTCTATGATTATTTTCCTGAGACTGGAATATGCATAACACTGCATTTATCAGGACACAGTTCTCAGAGAGGTAACTAAGAGGGGATTTGCAAGGAAAAGGCCATATCAGTAATCAAATATGCACAAACTGTGGTTTGAAGCAACTGGAACTACTCATTATACACAGATTAAAAATAATAATATACCACTTGGCTACCATAATAACCTCACAATAAACAACTCTTAGAGTCATAATAACCAGCGGTTGCAACTAGCATTTGGAATAGCATGAAACTCAGAAAAAGAAAAAAAAAAGAGAAAAAAAAAAAAAAAAAAAAAGGGTGTACATGGNAAAAAAAAAAAAAGAGGTGTTAACTGCTGGACCAAAAAAGGCATCTACCCAAACTGGGGGCAGGAAAAAAGCATCTGATTCTGCCTCTGCTTGAAGAGGAGTGAAGGTACTCTGAATGTAGAGGAGTGTGTGCATAAAGGAGAAGAAACTGGGCTGAGGATTCTGGGTTCTACAATGATATTAACTCAGTAGGAGAGTTGAAAATAAGACTGCAAGTTTTATTCTTTTATAAGAACTTTTCTCTCCATAGTTACTTTTGGATGAACTGTCAGACTCTCCACTGGCATAAAAAAATTCATTAGACTGATAATGAGCTTTCATCAAAGATCTTAATTTTAGTTAAGAAATAAATTCTACAGTCTGTGTCAGCCAGAGAGCTTCTTTCAATGGTTTCCCCATTTCCCTGAAAGTTTGGGATTACACCTCTTCCCATCACCACAGTGAGAAACACAAACACATAAACACACTACATATGAAAAATATGACAGTGTTCTCTTAATATTGCCTATATAAAGCCCTTCTGCTAAATCTGAGCAGAATGAAGTCAAAATCCTCTGCAAGAGCAGTGAGATGAAAATCCATGAAATTAATATAAATTCATGTTTGTTTTTCCTTTTCTCCCTTCTTTTATATTCTCCTTCCTCTTTCTTGTCTTTTTCTCAGTGTTGTGGTTTAACCCCAGCTGACAACTCAGCCTCTCACTTACACTTGCTCACCTTCCCCTGCAGTATTGGGGAGAGAATCGGAAGAGTTAAAGTGAGAAAACTCATGAGTTGAGATAAAGACAATTTAATGGGTAAAGCAAAAGCCCCAAACAAGCAAAGCAGAACAAGGAATTAATTCACCACTTCCAAGGGCAGCTGTTCAGCCATCCGCAGGACAGCCAGGCTCCATCACACCTAATGGTGACTGGGGCAGACAAACACCTCTCCAAACAGCACCCCCTTCCTCGTTCCTTCCCCAGATTTATACCCTGAGCAATCTTCATACTGGACAACTTCACAGTTCTCCTTCCTAAGGAGGTGAGGAACATAAAAAATCAGGTGATTATCTGATGAACATGAGACGAGTGGCATTCCTTATAAAATTATCATTGTTAGACTTTAATACTTCATACAGGCTTAAGTGCTCAAAATTATTTGGGCATTTGTTCTTAAGGAATTATCTTGCTAAGAAAATGTTTGGCTTTTTTTTTTTTTATGATTAGTCATCTGGATTAATTATTAAAAAATTATCTTGGTTTTGCAAGGATGTTTAGTGCTTTCACTCTGAATTCTGCTCCTATAGGCTGCACACTGGTGATGGAACAGCTTAATAACTATGGCACATCAAACAGCAGATCTGCTGTGGCAGCAACAGACCCATGTACCTCTGTGTAAGCTGTACAATTTGTAGCTAAAGTGGAAGAACTTTAAAGTGCTGAAGTTTACAGTCAATTCTCTGACAAGAGAAGAACAGGACAAAGAGCTTAAGAAAAAGTTAATACTGGGTCCAGGGCTTGGCTGAGCCTTGACAAATAAATTGTCTGTCTGAATTGCTATATTCTGTAGAGACATAGGAGCCAGGAGTATCCAGGAACAGAAAAAATCTACTTTTAGCAACTCACCTTTGCAAGGGGGACCCTCAGCACCACAGGCACAGCCACCTGGTCAGAGGGCACACTCCTGAAATAGGGTAGGGCAGGAGACAGGAACAGCCATGGAGAGAAGGAAAGATGATAGGATAGGATAGGACAGGACAGGACAGGGTAGGGTAGGGTAGGGAAGAACAGAACAGAACAGAACAGAACAGAACAGAACAGAACAGAACAGAATAGAATAGAACAGAACAGGACAGAACAGAACAGAACAGAATAGAATAGAACAGAACAGGACAGAACAGAACAGAACAGAATAGAATAGAACAGAACAGGACAGAACAGAACAGAACAGAATAGAATAGAACAGAACAGGACAGAACAGAACAGAACAGAATAGAATAGAACAGAACAGGACAGAACAGAACAGAACAGAATAGAATAGAACAGAACAGGACAGAACAGAACAGAACAGAATAGAATAGAACAGAACAGGACAGAACAGAACAGAACAGAATATTTCCATTTGAAGGTATCAACAATGATCATCTAGTCCAAAGAATATATCCTGTAAAAGAAAATCTGCAGATTCCTCTTCATAATTTGATATCCATTCTATATGCTGCTCTAGAAGCCAGTAAATGCAGATATAAACACCACACAGCTGCCAAAAGGGTAATTTACTTGCACTAAAATATATTATTAGTTCCATAAAACAGAAATTCAATTACTAGAGGAAAAATGGTTACTGATTATTCAATCTAATGGAACTGGAACCTCTCTGATAGCTAACATTGAGTAAGTCTCCTATGAAAACTTAAAAAGAAGCCCTTTAAAGAAGTTCTTTCCCAGATCAGGATGGCAAACTCTATTATCCATTTTTGATCTTCCAACATGCAGCTCAAAATCTATACACAGATTAGGAGTATAACAGTCTGTAACCCTGAATCCACCAAAAGCTTGTTTCAAAGCTGTTCCTCGAACAGTTTCTGTTGTGTAATCATTCTTTGCTCTTTCAGTGATACATCTGAGTTTCCAGTGAGTGCACAACACAGCACTTTCACTCCTTATAATAACCATAAGGTTTGCAAGATGATAAATTCCCGAACATTTATCTGAGTGAGCATTTGCATGCTCCTCCTGTATTATATAGTTCCTCCCCAGGTAACACACCACTGCCTGTTCCTCAGAGATGGAAAATTAAGGGGGCTTGCCTTCCATTTCAATTTTAGCCTGTCCCTGGCTCACCAGCTCCAGACAGCTGTCCAGACCAGGAATAGAAAAGTTCTGCTCTTGATCTTGTCTCTGCCCTCCCATTGCTGTGGTCTGCAGAGGATGGATAACAAGTTGTTGTTTCCAGGGGATATTATCCATACCTCAGGTTTGCAGTCAGTCTCAGAAGTCTACTATTCAAACACGTGCCAAATTAAATTCAACAATGCCAGAGTCATAAAGTAGTTAAACATTGATTCCAATCACATAATCTGTCAAGGTAAAAATACGCTTGAGGGATCTATTGATGTTTGGTTCCCTATGCATAGCTCAATCCTTTTGTCCCTCACTGTCATTCACATCTTGGTTCATTTGCATCTTGAACCTAATTATATTCAGAGCAAGACCACAGGGCATGAACTCATCCCATATTTACCTTCCAGTCCCAGAAAGGTCATCAGTTCCCATACTGAGAGCAGATTTAAAAGTGCTGCACTTCAGCACCTGTGTCAGGTGCCTTTTGACCTCATAGTGAGGTGCTCTGCAGGGACTTGGGTTTTGTCAGCATGAGATTCTCTGTACAACCTATCTGCAATTATGAATCCATTTACTTAGTACAGTTCTTGACATGCATTTTCTAATTTATAGATGCTGTAACGATAATTACTTAATTTTATTAAAAGTAAATCTGAAATGAGAATACACTGGACTGCTGCAATGGTCATATTTCACTATAATGAAAAGAGAAATATCAACATGTTTTAGATGCAAACAAACCAGGGAGATATAGTGAGTATGGCCACTTAGGCTGATTGAAAAATGACTGAATAATAGCCACATTAGTGTGAAAAAAGTGGCTCCCTCTTGAAAAATAATTATGTTTTCCTGTCTAGCTGCAGCAAAGTAGGTGGGAAGCTTAGATTGTTTTGTTGGTCAAAAGATGACAAGAGTATGGATGTAGATCTGTACCTTCTATTTAGGTTCATTTTTAGATAGAAAAGTGCTATTTGAAACAAAGCTAAAGTTAGCTCCAAATTCACTGAGATGGTATATTCAGATATTTGATTGTTTTCCCCTATTCTTTTTGGCCTCAACTATTTACAAAGTTGTAAACTGAAAACAGTTTAGCTCTTCTCCTATAGCTCAGGTTTTAACTGAATGTATTTCGCCCACAAAGTAATATCGCTCTGGCTCCACTGGGGTTGTAAATAAATAATTTAAAATTTGTTTTGTTCACAACCAATGATTTTCATAAGTTATACAACCATACTGCATTTTACTCTGAAAGATATTAGCTATTAGTCTCCAAGGATATGACATGCAATGACCAGGCTCTTTGATTTCTCTTGAGAAATCAAAAAGCAATAATAATGGTCTATTCTCCTCAAGTGGTCAGGAGTAAAGTTATTATCTGTGTTCACCCTTCTGTTGCCATCATTTTTCCATCATCCATGTTTCCATTCCAAGCAGCTTAGAATGGGAATATTTTATCTTGAGATTTTTTTTTTTCCTACACCCTGAACAAATGTTAGACAAGATTATGTGAGTAGCTGAGAAGTGATTCCTTGTTTCTCCTGGCTTGCAAGCCTGGTGCCCCACATTACAGTGTCTTACTGTGGGCTGTCTTCTTCCCTTTTTGTCAGCAATGGGGCCAGAGGATTGTAGGTTAAAATCCAGGTAGCTTGGCTCTGTAATAGCTCTACAGAAAGAGACATAAACCTGGAAACTGCACAAGTAAAACCACCAATTCAGGCAATGAACACGTTGCTACTCTGCTGTCCCAGAGCTATATTAATGACCATTTGATGCAGCACCTCACAGTTGCATCAGAAGTTCTTCAGTTTGAATGGGGTTAAAGGTGAATTAATTAGTTGAGATACAGAGGAATTAGAAATAAGTTCAATAGATCTTCTCAGACCAACATACCTGAAACCACTGTGAAATACTTTTCCAAAAATTGCTCCAAGCAGAATGTGAACTTTGTTTGTATAACGATCATGATAGATAGTTTACCTTTACAGTCTGATTTCCCAAACCAAAACCCACTTGAAATGCCACAGAGGATCTGAAAAGTCTTGGTTTAATATCAAGAGAAAATGAGCACTGAGAAGTCACTGGAGGCATAGAGCTCTGGCAGTGTACTGTCCTCTGGAATATATTATTTAAATTATCAGACAAGCCTTTGCCACTTCAGAATTGAATGCCCGGTTAGCAAGGATGCAAACAAAGGGAGCTTGTTAAAAATCAGGTTATTGAACAGAAGCTGAGCATCACTGAGGCAAGCTGCCTTTCTGCCCACGCTACTGGAGGTATTCATCTACCTGCTCATGCATCCAGCTCTGTATGGCAATGGAGGCAGTGACACCTTGCAGGCAGCACCCCAGAGGCTGCTCGTTCAGACAGCACAGCTTTGATCGTCCACTGCAGGGCCCAAGGCAGCACAAGGCCTGGTCCAGGAGTTACTTGTGAAAGGAAAGGAGAAAAAACCTGCAAGAAAAAATCTGACCTTTTCAGAATTGGGTAATTCTGAACCACAGCCCCAAAAAGGGAGAGACATTTCTCAGCACTGGGAGTCAGAGCTCTGAGTCTTGCTCACAGCAGAGTGTTGGAAGACCCAGGTGAGTGCCCAAGTTGGATTTGTATGAAAAGCCCCATTCATGTGCGTAACTGCCTTATTCTGAGTCTTCCAACAACCGCCTCAAAAGCCAACAACAAATCTCTTGACCAACACCTCCCCTAAGCATGGAAGCTGAGACTTCAATGAAAGAAGAAGATGATAGAACTCATCAAACAGATGTTGAAGCTGGCAGATGCCTTACGGGGGAAAAATATGAGCACAGTAATACAACAGTGTCACAAAAAATATGCACACATTGGGCAAATTAAACCTTTATGAATGGTTTGAATTCTGGATTGTCCTCTATTTCTATGCTTTTCTTTGCCATCTTGAAATACTTTTAATATCTTTATTCAAAGCAAATTAGTAATTTCTTTTATACATCTCTATCAGACAGTTAAGGCTGTTTTCTGTGTATACTCCATGTATACAAAACCCCTTCATATCTCAGCATGACTGACTTAAAAATAAATCAATTACAAATATCTTCAAAAACTGACAGTCAAAGCACTGAAGTCCTAATTTGTAGAGTTTTGGGATATCTCTGACCCTTCTGAATTGAATGGGACAACACAAATTGAGTAAGATTGGGGAACACTGCATGTCTTGAAGGGATAATTGTTGGGGGTTTTTTAATTGTAGATTTTTAAATAAAGAACTAACAAAGAAAACCAGATTTCTTTCATATTAGTCAAAACAGTAGAAACTGAAAATACTGAATTTAAGAACACAGCTAGACTGCGAGTCTCTGCTAAGAGGGCCCTGCCTATGAAAGGTCGAGAGTTTCCAAGACTTACAGCAACACAGGGGAAAGGTTATCTTGAAACAAAATAGCTTCCACATCCATCTTCCCACAGCTTTAGTAAGGTTGCCAGAATGCTCATGTGTTACAATGTAGCAAAAGTCTTTTCGAGGGATGAAATGCAGCCGTTCTCAGAATGTATTAGACCTAAAGGTCCAGAAAAAAAAACTAAACTTTTACATCTCCATGGACACAAGAATGGAAGGAAAGCACATCATTAAATTGTTTAGGTTTTAAGTTGTTGGTCAGGTATGAAATCAGTGACATCCACTTAAAAACGAAAAACTGAACTGAGTGCATTTAGATAAGCATATCTGAGTCTCCTAGAAAAAAAATTATAGGAAATTATATGGATGACTTGTAGATGGCAACTTTGCATTATGCTATATCAGATATTTAGCAACGTCACTGCTGCCTACCATAATCTTTTTCTACATATAAATCACACATGACCATCAGGAATGATCCTCCAGTGAAAGAATGCTATTGCCCTAGTCTGTGAAAACTATAGCTTAATATTTCTGAACAGTAATTCCAAAAATCACCCTGCCAAAATACTGTGGTTATACATGATGGGTTACGTAATACCTCCATTTCAGAGTTACCAGAGGGTTTTGTTTCTGGAAGTCAATACCAAAGAGATTATTTTGTTACTTATTCATGACACACATGAACACAAGGTAAGGTGAACACCAGTGTTAGGAAATAATACTCTGTTGCTTATCAGCGGAAAGGCCTTCCTGTCTTGGAGGAAATTGGAATTGTACAATCTTTTGCAGTCCGCATTTGAACACAATTTTGGCTTCAGACCTTTCTGACTTCACAAATGTTAACCTATGCTGGCATACTAATCACCAATTTCTACATATGAAGCAATAGTTGTACCTCAACACACCAATTGCTCTGGCAATTCAATAATAAAATAATTGTACATTCAAATATGTAAACTAACAGATACACAATGTAAGCTAACATTTTGAAATGTTACAAATAATGTCACTTCTACATTACAGAAGATCAAACCCTGGGTTTAGGCAGTGCCCAGACCCTATATTATCCCCTCAGGGCTACTGATGCTGTGGGTCTCCAGACAATTTGGAAATGCAGTCCTCACTTGTTCACCTTCAACTATGCAGCCAAACTGAGTGGAATAAGTAGCAACAGTTTATTGTCTGGTGCATTCCAGACACAAGGTCGGATCTCAGGAACTGACACTCTTCCAGCTGAGTCCATACATTTCTAGCACTTCCTCAGCTGATGGTTGCACAAGAAAACAGGTATTTTTTGCACTTGTTCAGCTCTCCAGTACAATATATCAACAGGGATTACACCTGTGGGTGGTACAATCCTATAATAACTGCATTTGAAATAAATAAATAAGATCTTTATCCACCAATTAATCATTTGAAGACTCCAATGTAAAACAAATCTCAACTGGCCTCTCTTACATCTTACAGGATTGTCTGTGAATGGACACATCAAAGCAATGACCCAAAGCAGTTAATCATTAATGTCATTGCCTTGCCAGAACACAGTGTACCTGCCAAGCTGCACTGCTCATTTTAGTCTTAATGTCTTGAGAGGAAAAGCCTTGTGTCCTGTAAGAGGCAGATAAATATTCTTACATATCCAACCCTATCAACTGTTTTACTTAGATGAACATTACTAATCCAAAGCCTGAAATCTGTAATACAGCAACATTTACTAAATGATAGCTGAAAGAAAGAAATCATTCACACTTGCTTATTTTGCTCAAAAGCCCACAGATTTAGAGGATGATCCTAACTGTGCTGTAAATTAAACAGCTGCTGTGATCTGATTGAAAAGGCCCAAGTGATTTAACCAATCACTAAAGCTGTTTATTAGAATTACAAAACAACAAAGATAATCTTCAGCTGGCAACACACCATCAAATATTGAAATATTCAGCATGGCCAAGAGGCCATGACCCTGTGTCTGCTGTCCTGCTCCTAAGCTGTCAGGCATATGCAGTGTTGGTGTTGTAGAACATCTATTCAGAAAACACTGAATTTGTTTGTATCAGCCATGAAGATCCCCTCTTGTTCCAGAAATGAGTTTTTCAGTTCAGTCAAATAAAGACCATTTGTGAAATGTTCATTTGAAAAAACAATCGTCCTCTACCCATCACAGTGACAAGTGGAGGAATTAGAAATGAGCAAGAGACTATACGGTAAAACTTCCCCAATTTGTAAAGCCCCCCAAGATACTTCAAATATGGTTTAGTTCTGACTTATAAAATGTGCTCACTTTAACACCTTTCTTCATTTTGCAGTATAATTTATTATTCTGTTCACATTTGAACTAACACATGCAATATTTTACAGGTTTTTATTCTTCCTATAAAGGCACAGGGACTACGTTTTCTATCACTTCCTCATACGTGACTCTACTGGTAGCTAGAGAGACACTCCTGATTTTTGTCCACCAATATAAAAAATGTCAGAATCCAACTCATATTTTCCTCAGTATTATTAGATTTATGATCTCCTTGGTTTTATGAATATTTCTACTAGGCCTATATCTATTATTACCTTACATCTATTATTGCTACAATATCATCTTTGAAGGAAGACAAATAAAAAGGAATTTAGCAATGCCCTGTTTGGCCTTTCGCATAAAGTTTTAATAACTTTTCCAGGTTTTTGCTTAATAATTCCATTAAGAGCATAGTTTCTTGGATGCAGGCTGCTTCTAGAAAACAAAGTTTATTACAACATGAAATAAAGATGTTTTTTCTGTTGTTATTCAGGGAGCATAAAATATTTAAATTTTTTTCCATTCTAAGTTGTAAGGTATTTTGCTAATCTGCTGCAATTTTGTAGTAATTTAAGAAGGTTACAGACCTCTTTGTAAACTTGATAATACAGTGCACTGCAACCCTTCCACCAATCAATGCAATGCTGCCCTCCCTGAAGTCAAGTGGATCAATGCCTGGTTCCACAAAACTTTTGGGGCTTTCCATTATGAACACTACTTTTCGTTATCTCTCTGATTTCCTCATTTCCTGCTCCATCTTAATGGCACAGCCAGGGAGATATTGTCAATGCAGAATCTCTCTCTAATACAAAACAGAAATTTGTCATTTCAGTTAACAGTTGAGCCTTGTTACTTCTGTGCTGAGGGAGTAACAATAACTTCTCCATATGGCCAAAGTAGCTCTTTAACAGAGATTTCCCAAGAGAGCTTTGTCTTTCTTACTGGGATTGCATTGCCTATGAGTTTTGTTTTGTCTTCTGCTTTCATGCCAAGAACTTTAAAGCCAGAGCGAAATATCATGAAGTAAAAACAATAAGTGTATATAACACACCTTCCACTGTAAAATAGAGGTCTTTTGACTAAATAATAAGGCATTATAGAGGTGTATGATAAAACATAACACAAAGTAAGGCCTAATAGGTGAGTTATTAGGCCACTTTTACAATGTCCCTGTACTATGTGCTGTGCATGTGCAGAGTTTCTCTGAAACCCTGACTGCAAATGAGCTGGTACCAGGCCACACAACAGCCAGAGTTGCAGCTTGTTCACCAGCACTTCTTTGGGCAGACAAAAAAGGAGACTTACTAGAAGCTAGAGCTGTCTCCTTGCAAACCTGACACCCTTCTGATCTGTCCCCTTGCAGCTCACATGGCTACAGGATGGGGCATTGGACAGGGCAATCAATTTCCAGTCTTGGCACCACCAAGATATTGCATAGCTGCCCCTCATCTGATGCGAGGCTGGGTTTACCCAGGTCTTCTGAATGAGAGGGAAGAGGTAGGACAGAAATTGGGGCCCCTTAAAAGAAGTCACTTTGAGAAGGATTATGGGCCTGGTAAGTGAAAACTTCTGGACACTTTCCAGACCAAGCCCTGCTCCTGCTGAGAACAGGAATGCCAGCAAGAACAGCCCGTGGGGATCCCACTGATCATGCTTTGCTGAAACACAACACTGTAACTTCCCAGCCCTACTTGTGTCATTAACACTGTCTGAACAAGATCGATGTTAATTGAAACAATTCTGTTCTATTATGGATCTTTGTCTGTTATTTATTTGATTCAAGTCAGAAACTTTTCTACATTATTTAAAGGACTCCTGCCTACAGCTAAAGAGTGAATAATGCAGTAGGAAACTGTAGAACAATCTGAATTGACTGGAATATGGATGAAAGCTGTTACACGTAATAGAAATAATTTTGTTTCTGAATTGGCATATATATGTCACTACCCAATTGATTATTATTTGCAGGAAATCATGTTGCACCTGGCAGTTGTGGTGATGTATTGGGATTCTTTTCTAGATCTTCAGTGAGAAAGGGAAAGATGGTCGCAGTTGCAGTGACATAGAGCCAAAGTGTTAGATAAGGAATGAGAGACCCAAACACCTCTGGTACAGATGGATGGAAACAGCAGTCATCACAAGAGATGGCAGCTTCTGTCTGCCAGTGGTCCTAACTTCAACGGGTTTCATGGATAAAGAGTTGAGAGGTATTCATCAAAGTTCCCTGGGAATCACTGGATTAGGAGAGCTTTAAATTACTTAAATCACCAGCAAATGAGCACAAGTAACGAATTGAACACCATGTTAGAAAGGGAGCTGAGCAAACTACTGGGATGGCAAACACATGACAATGCTTTGCAAAAAATTTTATACGGGTAAAAAAAGCCTCTGTGAAAATAAACAAAGTTTCTTCAAATAGAGCTGCAAGCAGCTTAATATTAAAACCTGTACAGGGGGATGGACAAACCAAAGCAAGGCTGTTGCTACACAGTTGTTCACCACAGGTAATTTTCCAGGGTCCAGGCAAGATCACAAGGTTTGGTTTGTTGGTAAGAAATGAGTTTGCAGGGTATGTTAATGTAAATTAATATAAATTATAACCAATTTGTGGACACTTCTCTGAAATGGCAGAAAGAAATGCAGTAGTTGCATTTTGTAAAAATAAAATTTTGCTTAAATTTATTAAGTAGCAGATAAGAGAGGCAACAAGCCACATAAAAAAAATAAGTTTAGGGATTACGTGCTTTCAGAGTTAAACATCTTGCTAATTGAAAGAAAAAAACATGGCTCACACAGAAAGAGTGCACTTGCCTACATCAGTGGTATGAAAGCAAGAATGTGAGGGAATTCGCATCCCTACTGCCTGACATTTTGCTTACTGCAAAATTCCCAGTGCCACAGAAGGTGATGACACTTTAAAATACCTCAAATTCAACAACAAAACTGAAAGCAAATGTTATGTAGCAACTTCTAGAAATAGCTGAATGAGATGTTTTGTGGGTGATGTGGGAATTCTGTCCCTCTGGATCTCTTCATTAATCTGAAATAGAAATTGCAGAACTGAATGAATGCTACAGAAATAAGTTCCTGATCAAGGTGGATATAAGACTGCCATTTCCTTTAGTAGCCTTGCCATGAGGCATTAAATGAATTTTCTCTGGATGCCTGTTTCTGTGTTTATCTGCCCCAAATATTCTAGCTCTTCTAGGACTGAGAAATGAAGTTAGTACTGAAAGAAAGTGAACTTTGAGTTTATGCTTTTATAGGCTCTAGAGGCTCTAAACTTTTATGCCAAAAATTGTATTTCTTTTAATTAGGAACAGGGGAGAAAAAGATGGAGATGTTGATAATCTCAAACATGAAGTAAAAAAATCAGAAACCACTTACCAGCTGCCTCTGGGGAGAGGCCAATATCCAACAAACGATTTGGTATTGAAATCGAGGCCAGTGATATGTTCATATACAATCCATAAACAGAAAATGAGTTCCTGCTTACTGTGACTTAATTTCCTTCTTTATATAATTATTTGACCTGCCCAGCTAACAGACTTAATTCTCTATATTTTTGTTTGTCCAGTATGATTCACATTAAATTTCTATGGTTAGAGTGAGTTTACGTGTTGATACTGACACTTCTGGCCCACCAGGCCATGCATTTCCAACTTAAGATCTTCTTGCTGAAGGTATTGCTGCAGCAGAAATATGATTAATCACACCAAGATTATGAAGTTGAAGAAAAATATATGTCATGATACTCCCTTGTGAAAAGGGGAGATATAAAAGAATACAGATTTTTATAAGAAACATTAAGAGATCCTGGAATCTGATATTTCACTGCTTTTCTCCAACCAAACCACATGGTGGTGGAAGGTCATTTTGAGTGTTACATGCTCTTCCCCTGACAGTAGGGCTTCACAAACTCCTGTGCAAACATACAGTCAGTAGATGCAACTCTGCCTTCGAGAACAGTGACAGAGTTTGTCCCCGTGGGAAATATGTTCCCAAATGCAAACAGCAATTTGCTCAGCTGGCAAGAAAAAGCAGGTTAACATTTCCATTCTCGTCATACTGTGTAGTTGAGGGATGAAGTTTTGATCTGTGTTTGCATTTGCAGCCTAGTTAATTTCTATAGTAAAAGGCTCATATGCACTTTTACATAATTCCAGAGGCCCACAGTTTGTGGAACAGTTGTATATATAGAAATAATGTATCTAAAATATACAGCAAATGCTTCAGCACCTCTGAGCAGCCACTACATTGTTTAAGTTTGTCTTAATATCTTACTGGCAAAACCATAACTTACTTTACTGGAGTCCTGAAAATAATTTTGCCATGAGTTCATTGGGAAGAATTCAAGGCTCATGAAGAAGATGAGGGTCCATGTTGGATGAGCCTACAGAGAATTCCCAGTCAATGCTGGAAAAAACCCCAAAGACAAGATCATGAGTTTTCATTAAAAGAATTGCTCTAAGAGGTTCAGTGCCAACTCTTGTCTGAGATTATATCAACATAAATAAGAGAAAAATACAGCAGCTGTAAACATCATTACACTGAATTTGGTGTAAATAATATCATAGTTCAATCTAATAATATCACCTGACAAGTTTTTTCTATAGTATGCAAAATATCCTAAGTTATCAGCACTAGAATCTCACAACCCTCCTCTCTTCTGACAGCCTTAATGCTCTCCCTGATACATTTGCCAGTTTTCCTGCAGGGAATATCTTTGCCATCTAAGTTTTATGACTTTCTGTACTTGATACCATTTTATACTTATGTTTACTAATTGTTTTGGAACTGACCTATGAAAAACAAATAGTTTGTTACACTAGGGATTAGTTCCAATGATCAGGTAGCAGCAGACTCACCTCTACTGTTTCAAGTCCCTGTTTTCTGTATTTCAAGGTTATTTTTATTAGCACTAAGACTTATGATCAAAAAGACAACCAGGCTCCAAGCACTCAAATTTGGGTTTTTTAAAAAGAGAGATTCCTTACAGTAGTGTTTGAAGTCATTCACTACATACTTAGATACAATGTAAAATATCCCTCATGCAAATGACAGACCATGACCATGTTGGACATAATAAGCCTATTCTTGAAATGCCTTATTAGAGGTGAATTTCAAGCTAGACTTTCTTGGGAAAGGTTATTATTGTTAACAAAAGACAGGCTTCAAGAGGCTTTTGTTTACCTCTTGGAGCTATACCTATTTACAGCTGTGGAGAACCAGGACTACAGCACTTTACTACTGTCATTAGGAAAGAATTCTGCTTTCTTGTTTGCTGTACCTACCCCTCCTTCCCAGGAACTTTTGCCTTATACACATACACACTTCGTTGTCGTTTTTGCAGCTTTCCTCTTCTCTGCAGATCTTCTTCCCTAAACTGCGATACTACTTCAGATGTGGGGTATCTTCATCATCATATCCAAGCCCTCCAGCCATCATTTCCATTTTGGATGCAATCATTAAAAAGAGATATAATCAATCATGCTCAGTAGCAAGTCTATTTAAAAAAAAAAAGGTATTACATGATTTTACATGTCATCAAGCTCTGCTCAACACTTTCCAAAATCTCTGCTGTGTGAAGTCTTCCCTGTGTTCTTAGTAACAGCACAATAACATGCTCCATGGAAAAGAGCCCCTGGTGCTCAAAGGATAGTAACTGCTAAAGGAAGAAGTCGTTGATGGATGGGGATTTTCTCCCATGTTTCAATTACCCAGAGAATTGAAACAGGCCTAGATTAACCTGCACACCTATAATAACACTGCCGCTAATCATCCAAGCCCAGGGAGATGGCAAATTCAATGCTTCATTGACTTAAGCACTCACAGCAGCCGCTTCCTCTTCTGCAGAAGAGGAATAAAGTCCTAGGTAGTCCTTCCCCCTCCCCTGGCTCCCTCTGATTCTCTTATAAAATGAGTTGTTACTTTGTAGTCTCTATGTGTAACAATGAACGCACCTGAAAAGAAACTTGACAGCGAGGGCTGTGGAGACTCCCTCTCTCTGATAATTGCCACAGTGCAATGAGTGTTGGAAGAGGATTTTCCAGACCACAGGGAAGAATGCTGAGCACTGTTCATGTGCCTTTCCTTGCCCAGCCTATTGCACAGACACTGCTGACTGCACCCCTTTGCACACCAGGATCAAAGGCAAGATTACCCTTGTTCACACTCACCTTGAAGTAACGAAAATAAAAACATGAAATAGTAGGGTAATTTAACATCTGGAAGCAAAAACTGCTAAAAAAAAAAAATTGATGCTCCACATTTAGTGAAATTTTGTCATCACTGGAAGTCCCAGAAAAGACATGAAGAGTCAGTGACTGCAGTACCTTTGAGGTGGCTGGAAGCAATGAATGACAATGCAAAAGAAATCTTACATCAACTAAAACAGGAATAAAAAGGTATCACAGAGCATGTGTGCAAATATATTTTAATTTTGCGATGTTTTTTGTAGGAGAAAAGCAGTGGGAAGTATCATATACAAAACAAAACCAGGAAAAAAATATTTATAATAAAAAGCCAACCAGAAAAAAATTAGCTTCTGAAATGTTTTCTCTTTCACTTTTGTGAAAGCTTTCTCCTGGTGAAAAGGCCCCAGAGCATGCAGTGTGACTATTTTAAGTGCCTGCAGTGTTAGGATGTCTAACTGGTGACATTTGGGGGGGGATGCTGGGAGGGGCGGAGCGAAATATAAGTGGTTCTACTCAGCCAGGATGTCCTTAAAAATCTACATGAATCAGTTGCCATTGACTGCTTCAGTTCTCTCATCTTTCATACCTTACTCTTCTCCCACCTAAGCTTTTGTTCCAAATGAAATGCAGCCACTTTTCTGCAGGGAGTGACCTCAAAGGACAGGAGTAGCTCACGGAGCAGAACTGCACCATTAGTAATTTCCTGCGTGGACAAGTCACTGAGGCAAAGAGTGGCTGCAGTTCCTGTTACAGCTTTTCTAACCACCTTTGTGAAGTGCTTTGCACTCACAAAGCACTGGATAAAATATGTGTCGTATGTATTATTTTCAGTCAGCTGCCTGAGGCTGAGTACAAATGTGGCCTAAGCTCAGCAGCCATGACTTTATACCCTCAGTATGTCTTCAATCGCTTATCCCTACCTTAGTACACATTAGAGATCCCACCTGCAGAGTTCTATTCCCACATTAGACAGCTTCTAGGAACGTAGGACTGAAGGTAGGAAGGAACAGCAGCACATGAGATATGCAGTACATCACTGACACAGACACAGATCTGCATAACAAAGAGCTTTGCGCATCTGATGAAAAGGGAGTTATGTGAAGCTCACACAATTTTAACCATCCCAGCTCTAATATTTTTTTTAAAGTCTGTGTCAGTTTGGATAAATGACTTCGGAGAAGTAGGAATCTTGTGAGTCTCAGCGCTTCTTTCTGGGGGTGGCAGGCTGTGAGACACTGCTATGCTACAACGAAGTAAAGACTGTGCACTTCTTCACAGCTATGAAACAGAAAATATATTGCATTCAAATGTGATTTCCTACAAGATTAGCAAATTTACTTATTAGATAATGGGACACTTCAATAGGATAGAAATCTAATATTCGTGAGTGTAGGGTAGAAAACATTTATTGCAAAAGATTTTTTTAAAGCAGGATTTAGAAATTGTCAGACCATTAGTCAATCTTTTCAAGTATCACTGGTCTGAAAGGACCTCATTTCAAAGCCTTCAGATTAAATACTAGGATATATCTACAGCATCATATACCTAGATATTATATGCTGATGATTTACCTGGTTGAAATACATGAATTATACAGTTATACTGTGACATACTCAAATATCTAGATGTAAAATGTTATACTGAAGTATTTATCTACACACAGCAAATAGACAATCAGCCCCACGAGATTATCTCCTCCCAAACATCTGTATACCCTCCACAGGATATTCCATTACAAACTCCAACAGGAGTTAAAACCTGCATAAAGAAAACAAGAAAGAAGGAAAGAAGATGCATTGCTCTAATTAGCAATCAGCAAAGTGCCAGGGCTTAAGATTTCTGTCAGTGGACATATGTGAGCAGGAATCTGTCCAAAGCCATGGAATGCAGAAATCACAACAGTCCTGCAGCTGGTGGAGAGGCAGTGATGTTCTGCTGCTGGGAAAGGTGAGTGGAAGCATTGTCAGAATTATCTGAGCCACTTGTGTTGCCATGGCTGTAGGACGAGCCTCAGTCCTGGCTCTTCCAGACTACATTTTCCACACCAACTATACAATCTCAAGACTCTTACCAGTGATCAATTTTTTGTGGCATTGCCCCTCATTGCCTCTTCACCTTTACCTGTGCAATACTCTGTCTCTCCCAATGTCCTCTGAGCACAGTTTTCTAATTAAAGCCACTTCACCCTCTGAAGTATATATTTTCTAAAAGAACTGTGTTCTATGGCTTCTATCTTATTTATCCATACCCTAGAGCATGCTTACCAGTACTTCTACTTGGCAACTGTATGTACATTTTAAAACTAATATCAAAAAACAAATAGCTGAGGAAGGAGAATGTGCTGGCAAGACTAAATAAGAATTAAGAACTGACAGGACATTGTGACAGACTTTAAATTTTGCTATAATATATTTTACAGTACAAAAAGCACCTAGAATTAAAGCCAAGAAGACAATGGTGACAAAATCTGTTTAGCTACCTGAGCTAAGTATCAAAGCCAATAATTTTAAGGCTAAAGAAAATACTTTTACTTATATAAATTGTTCTAGGACTCAATTAGTTCACTGGTTAAAAAAAATAAAGAAAGAAATAAAATTTATTTTATTTCTTTATTTCTTATTTCTAATTATCATTTCTTATTTTACTCTATTTCTTGCTTCAAATCCTCTGGTTTCAGCCTGGATCTTGCTGTACCTTTCTCTGCAAGATTGAGCAGCTACCTACAACTGGACCACTGCTCATAATAATTAAGGTTTTAGCCTTCTGGACAAAATGAGAAGGCTGAACTTCTGGGTCCTTTCAAAGTCAGCTCTTGTGAATCAATATATTGTGAAAGGATAGGGTGAAGTTAGAATCATAAAATCATAGAATATCCTGAGGCAGAAGGGACCCACAGGGATCATTTAAGTTAAACTCCTGACCCTCCTCAGTGCACCCCAAGAATCACATCATGTGCCTGAGAGCATTGTCCAAATGCTTCCTGAATTCAGACAGGCTTGGTGCTGTGACCACTGCCCTGGGGAGCCTGTTCCAGTGCCCAACCACAATGTAGATAAGTGAAAGGTGATTTCTGAAGATCATTATTGAGAGGTTCCCTAAGGAAACAGCAGCTGCTCCTTTCATCACTATTCCTGTGTACTGTGTGTGGTGTAACACACACAGTCCCGGTTCACTGCTGTGGCTGTGGCTGCAGAGCTCTTTTCTGTCCCATTCCCACTACAGCTGCCTCTAACCTATTTCCTAATGGAGGCTGATGGGCCCTTGCTCCCCCATAAACTGCTGGCACACCCCACAGCAAAATCCTTGTTTGACAAGGGTGTGATATCACCATACCAGACAAGACAAGCACATTAACCCAAAGTTCAGAAGTATATGGAAAAAAAGCCCCAGGAATGTCAGTCTGTGTCACCTCTGTGCATAACACACATGACAGCAAAGGGGCATCTTCTTGATTTCTTAGCAGCCACAGACCCATGCATCATGCCACTTCTTCAAGCTTATACACAAAGCACACCTTTATTGAATATAACATCAATGTGCCACATTAAACCCTGATTCATCTCTCACTGACATCAACAGAAAGAGTGTTTTGGGTTCAACAGATCACATAAAAGTATTCATGTTTGTCCACTCTGATGTGAAGTCGCTTTCATTTGAGTGATGTTCATCCAAGCATTGTACTTGGTCACTTTGTCAAAAACTAAAATCTGGAATAATAACCTCTGTGAGGAACTGAAAGCCATACCAAATATATGGGAAAGCTGTCTATAACAGGAAGCAGAATTCTGAAGGTCCATAATAAAAACATTGCTATGCCATTTAAAGATGGGTTTTCCTTTTAGCAGTATTTCCATTCCTTTCAAAACTGTTCAGCTGGAAATAAATGAAACTTTTTTTTTTAAAGTGATGTTTTCATCTAATTTTGCAATGCCAACTAAATTTCTAGACTTAAATAATTTATTTTGAAATAACTTTTGGAATATACTGTTTTTCAAATAGGAAACTTCCCTGATACTTGTGTATGCAGTGCTTCTCACACATTAGGCTCTGCCCTGAACTGGATTACTGAGCACTGTTATAGAACAAGCAATAAATAAAAACTTTAGATACATAACTATATAAACCATAGCTCTATGGCTCTTGTAGAGAGAGGGTTAACTGGAAAATTGAAATCCTACTCTGGGCACTAGAACACTCATGCATTTTCTTTTGGTGTCCAAGCCCCTTCTGGGAACTGATGCAATCTCATTTTGATTCCATAAAGCTTTAGAGTTTTTGTAAAGCATCAAAATTGCCATTAAGTGATCCAGCCCTGTCTTGTATTTCACACCATTTGTGACATTTCACACAGTATCTGGTCCCCAACAGTGTACCCAGGGGAGAGGAGAGGCAGTGTTTGTGCCATAGGCTTGTACAAAAATTTTGCATCTTCCTTAGAGGGAAACTTGGTTACAGCTCTGTAGGGGATCAGAGCAGAGACTGCAGTGATCAATGTCACAATCAGAACAAACATATGAGGCTGCCACACCTTCGGCACAGAAAAAGCATTTTTAGATCAGAATAAAGTTAAACTTCCAATTAATTTTGTCCATATATAACGCCCTATCTATCTCCTACAATAAAACCATTAACAGGGCAGAAGTGCTAGCTCTACAAAAATAATTTCTAGAGTCAACAGCCATTTTCTGCCCTGACACTTCAACTTTTGACTAGACTCTTGTGAGTCTCTCAATTGCTCTAATTCAAAACAGGAATGAGACAATTTTACCATGTTATGGTCACAGTAATTTTATTTTCAGAAAACTGTTGTTTCTAGAACAATGTTTCTGAGCTCTTGTGAGAAAGCATAACATCTCAAAGTTTAAATATAATAAATCAGAATATTTCTCTGGTTAAGTTTGTCTCTGACAGGTGCCATTCCGTACATTTGTTCTGTGCATTTGGGATAATTAATATTGTGCTGCACTTTGAATTTTGCACTATTTTTTCAGAAATTCCCACATCATGGAAGGTTTCTCAGTTCCAGTGCTTGCTTCCAGGACAATTTATTGTGGACAAAGTTCCTGGAATGAAGTGCCCATCTCTTGATGTCAGTGAGAAAGTTGTCATTATCTTCAACAAGCCCAGAATTTCATTTTTATCTCCTCTGAAGAGGAAATAATGGTTGAACCTGGCAAAAATTCAGTGCACTGCTCTGACTTTTGGAGACATTGGGTGACATCAAAGATCCATGTAGCCTAATATTCTCCACAAAACACTAGCACCAAAATTCAGTACAAGAACAATTTATCCTCATTTTCTGTCATCTAACAGTGTCTTCTTCAGGAGATTCCTCAGCTCTATGCTTTTTTCTGCATATTTAGTTACGCCAAGTGAAGCTCTTCTCCATGAAATTGTCCAGTCTCTCTCTGAGCCCATGGTAAATTCCCTTGAATACAGCAGCCACAAAGTCCTGAACAAGGGCATTCACAATTCTACAATCAAACATGCAATGCACTGCCATCTCCTGCCTGAACTGTGGTTCCCATTATTTTCATTCAATACTCCTACTTCTTTATTTATATAAAGAGACAGAGAGAAGTCCCTATCTTTTTCTCCAAGCTTGCTGTGATTTTGTGGGGTCTCCAAGGGTGTCTTCCAGCCAGAAGATTCACCAGTTACACAACTCTTCCTTGTATAGAAGCCATTTGACGTTTTTGATCCGTTTGCCTTCCCTGAACCTGACCATGCCAAGCCCTGACTTTCCCACCAAGTGGCAAAACAAATTTGGGGCCCATTAGAGTAAGTTCACACCACTTTTTCCTACTCACCTCAATTCATCTACACGGAATTCTATCTGACATTCTGCTGACTGATCATTCAGACCTGTTCCTTCCACCATGCCTCTCAGACAGGTGTCACTTGTACTACCATGAGTCACTCACTTCCTCTGCAAACTTTGTCATGCTCATGTCCTTGTACAGAAGACATGGAAAAGAGTCAGCAGTAGCAATCTGGTGGGAATGTATCAAGGACAAAATTTGATTTGGGTATGGGTTTTAACATATTGTGAACATCAAATGCAAGATTTCCACTAGTAATTCCATGCATGTGACTTTGTTTTCCGACTTCCACCACATAGGAAAATATGCCATTGGGAAAATGCCAGAGAAGAGTGTTGTATATAATGTATGAAACAAGAAAATGAAAGGACTAGACTGACTGTGCATAGAGAACACAAGAGTGAGAAAACTCAGTGGTCTTCTAGCTTGGCAAAGATTGGAACAAAAATGAAGGCAGCAAACCATTATTCATGTCCACTGAGAATAGGACAGAGTAATGAGCACAAATTGCTGCAAAGGAGAAAATGCTTAATTATCCAGGATAATTACAAATCTGAAAAGACTTTCTGGAGAACTGGACTTGACACTGTTGAGGGTTCTTTTAAAAAGCTCAAGTATCTGCTAGGAAATACAGCAGCTGGATTTTTCATCACATCTTGGGGCAGTGGATGGAATGGGGTTAAACAAGCAGGTTTGTCTGAACTCATCATCTTGCCAGTGAGGAAATACGGCAGAAGCATTCAAATTTCCATGCTTAAGAGAAGGATTTAGGCCACCTGTGAACATGATCTGGTTTTCAGAAGGGCTGAATTTCTTCAGCTTTTACTAGATGTAAACAACAGATAGGTACTCAGAGTCTTCGATACACTGGAATTTTCTCTTGCTTTGACAGCTACCTAAACCTGACTCTACACTCAGCTACACAAGAATTAACCATTTCTTCACTAATGATGTTCAAATACTCAATTCATTTTACCTGTGAGATGGAACACATGAATATTTCATCTTTTGGCTTATGTGGTGTTTGGGGCTAAGAAAGAAAGAGCGTTTTACATACCTTATCTTCTGAGCCAGAAGGGGGTTGTGGTGACTGTTTTATAGAGGTGCTTTTTTACTTTTCTCATCCTGCTTGAACTCTAGAGATTAAAGTCCCTTAAGAAGAGAAGACAGCCTTCTTTTTTATTGATCAGCAGCTTCTGTGGTGTGGGGAAGCAGACAGCAAGGATATCTCTGCCTTTGTGGGTGTATGACATAAGTGATGCCAAATGGAAAACATACAGATCATGCTGAATGCTAATTAAACAAGGACTGAAAACCTCTGCACCTCCCAAGCGCTCATCAGTACAAAGACAGGAAAATACAATTATTTCTGTTTTGAATATCCCAGACAAATGCGGACACTCAACCTGGATGCCTGCATGTTTATGTGATAATGATGAGTAAAAAAATAGCTGTAAATTTTAGACATTGCCATAAACAAAAAACAGCAGAGTACCTCTGCATCATGCAGAGGATACCACAAGATGCACAGGGGCTCCTCTCAGAGATTGGGACTCAGTGCAAGGAAGCAAACAGTTGGAAGTTTGTAATACCTGCATTTGAACATCTGCAGTTTCGGGGTGGAGAAGATCTTTTAGATGAGAACTTAAGATGGGGGGGGAAGTGCATTCACAAGCAGAGTCAAATATTCAGACCATGCAAACTGGACCAATGCCACTGAAGTCAATCAAGCTCTGACAACTTGCAAAAGCCAAGCAACTACTCTAGAATATTGTCTGAGCACAACCACTATGTATTGTGCTGTCTCCCTTTATCAAAGCAGAAAATTCAGAAAATTTATTAGCTCTAAAGTAAACACACTTCCATCAACTTTGAGAAGATTTTGGACAAGTGCATGCTCTACAACTGTGAGAATCCAGCGAGCTGCTTCTGAATCAGTACCTTTTTTTGGTAAATTAAAACTTTTGACAGGTATTAATGAAAGTCTGCAACATTCCTCTGCTTCAGCAAGCAAGCTGGATGGTCTGAGAGCTGTGATACAATTAAAGTATGTGAAACGAAACCTGTCTTCCAGTTCATCTGCCAGTTATTGAAGCAGCATAAAAAAGGTCTAAGCTCCTGAAAATGAACATGCCATAGATATAGTTACGCAAATGAAAGTCTACCTTTTGGAACAGACAGGTTAATCCTTCAGTTGACTTCAACCATTAAACTGAAAAGCTATCTTGGATTTTTTTTCCCTTCACTAAAGCTGGAATCTGATAGAAGGCAGGGTCCCTGACAAGATTTTATATCTCTCATAAGTTTGATTGCATTGACATAATATTTTCAGATTTCTGCAAAGCATTTCACTCAATGCCATGTAACAGTCTGCTTTTAAAATTTTGGCACTACCTACAAATTAATGTTGTCTTTATCAAACTGATTGAAAGCATCAAAATTATGCTTAATGAAGTCACCAACACATAAGGATGTTTGCAGGATGAAGGATAAAAAAAGTCCTGGATGATGTTTTTGCACATTGTTACAAATTGTCACAAATGGAAAATCGGTATTAAGTTTGGAAGTGGCAGATTTTTATCAGACACTAAGCCAAAGCAATTAACAATTATAAACAATTAGCTCATTATTGATGCAGAAATGGTTTTTATTTAATGACAAGAAAAAGGTGCTCCTTCTCTGAAAGACCAGAAAAGACCTTTGGGAAATCAACTTCTAAATTTCTGCATAAGGCAGGCTGACAAAATTCTCTGGTTTCAATCATGACTGACACAAGGTGCTTTAGAAAAACTGCATTGTCTTACAATTGCCAGTGATCACTCCATCAAACACTTCATAAATTGCTCTATTGACAAGTTGTCCTCATTTGTTTTGGTAAAAAACAAACACATACTCAAAATGCAGCAATGATCCTCATATCTGGCCTAAATGGAATTACATTCAAACCTCCAGCCTCCAGTCTGGCACTGTTATTTTCCTGCTCGACAGGGGAGCTCTGGTACAGTCAGCAGTGTTGGAGCAGAAGTGTGAAATAAGCACAAGGCTGTGCATAGCAGCCCCTGCGACTTTCAGAACAGGAGTTGGTTGCACTTTTGCTGCCTTCTGCATGGCAAAATAAATGGGAAGGGATGAATCCTATGTTGTAGAACTACAGGATATTACTTCTTGAGAGGATAGAGCCACATTACAGGAAAAAATCCTTCACTTTACCTTCCCCTAGTGCCAGAACACAGCACACACGGCCAGGAAGTACAGAGGTCTTGTGGTAATAATTGCTTTTGCCACTTACACAGGCATGCTTTTTTCTTTGCTTGTTATACAGGCAGAAGAATTAAAGGACTGAGGATATGAAAGTCAAAATATATCCCTTCTCTCAATAGAAGAACACACTAAAACTGTATATTTTAACTGCTCTAAATGATATGAATAACTCCTCTAAAAGCATTGTGTAATCCACTGAAATCAAAAATCTATACACTCATCTCAGAGATGAAATGCACTGTTGTAAAACATCCTTTTTAGATATGGAAATAACAAATATCTGATAATTAAATAGATTAACAGTTTAGAAATGCTCACTGAGAACTTACTGATTGAACCTCAAGATGGGAAAACCAGCGTGCAAAAGTGAGAGGCTCAAAAACCTAGAAGAAAGAGCAAACATAGTTATGTTAATAACTATTGACAAGGGTGAAGAATTTTGTATTGAACAGAGATTGTCAGGGTTTTTAACCCAGCTTGTCAGAATTGACAACTATTACATTACTAGACAGCAATATCTCATTAAATGGCTGTTGTTGAGTTTGAACCTCACTCATTTGATTCTTCCCTTCTACATAACAACAAAAAGGATATTTATTTAAAACTCCAAATACAATTCTGGTATTTGTGATATCAAGTTAGAAGAAATAAATTACATTCATTTAAACTGACATATTTGCAAAATTATTAATGGACATAGGTAAGTAATCTGCATTTTTCAAATTGGCTAAAAGCAACCAAAAAACAATGTACATGCATTAAAGCATATTATTGAAAATTACATTTAACATTTCAACCATAAAGTACCCTTGAACTCGAAGCAGAAGATCTATAGTGATCTTATGTGCCAACATTGTGAGTTTTCTCTTTTGAAATCTTTAAACATCCTCCAGAGGTCCAAAGTCTTTAGCGTAAATCAGAAATACATTTGGTTTTGCATTGATCCTCAGTAAAGCTGGTTATCTACAAGGCAGTACAGTCTATGAGTCTAAAGCCTTATGAGGAGTTCAAATATTCCAGAGACCTCATTTATTGACCGGTTAAATAGTAATAAAAAAATTATAATGCTTGTTGCCTCTCTGAAATTATGATGTACTTAGACTTGCATAGGTTTGTTTCCAAAGCTCTTATGAATTTAATAGGCCCCATTTCTGTGAGTTGTAAACTACTGCCTGAGCTGATTTTTGGCACATTGCTCTGAAATGCTGATAATTTGGCTGGGACAGAATACAATGAATGGCAAAATGGATGAATTACCTGAAAGGCAATTGCTCATAACAGTTTAATGGGCATGCCTAATATTTTTGTAAAAGTAATGCCTCTCAATGCATATAAAGTGTCAGCAACCTATTTTTGCCACACATTTTTTCTCTGAAACCCATTATGGGAGTGGATTCAACCTTGCTGTTCAAATTCCTTTGCAAGAACAGGAGATATTAATACACACACACTCAAGTCTTTCCTCAGGGATCTTGTTTTAGGCATAGAAAGGCAGAGGTGATACAACAGCAGAGAGCAAAACTTGCCACAAAATGTTTGCAATTGCCCATTTAGTCAGTAGCTCACACAGCTATCAGACACTATCCTGAAACCTTTAAGGCCTTTTGTATGTTGTTTCATACATCTTCCAAACAGCCTTTTTTAATAACATCTGTCAGAGACAAGAAGCAAAATGATTTCAGGAATGTTCCAGTCAAGAGAAGCATTTTTGAAGCATCAAAGGAAAAGTGACACAATCACATATCTCATTTTCAACACAGTCAAATCCTCCTCAATATCGTGTTCTCAAAGCTGCCTTTATGGCATTTCTTTCTTCTTGAAGAATGCCTCCCTGTATTTTTTCATATCAGTATGTTTTCTGCCCCTCCCCACTATATTCAGGCAAGTTACATGCCTATAAAGAAGGGAAATTTTGGTTGGATTTGCTGTGCTTGATTAAGAAACCACTCTTCTCTCAAACTGCTGCTGCTACCAAACCTTAAAAAACCCCGAATTCCATGGCACACAGAGAACAATCACTTTGGTGTGCTGGCCACTCTGATGTCATGCCACTTACTAAACAGCCCACTCTGATGTAAATTGAAGAGAACATGAAGTCTGCAAGGAGATTAAAAAAAAAAAAAAAACTCTCAATAAGCTATTGTTTGATAGCTTTCAGTCAAACTCCTTATTCCAGCATTTCCTATAATAATTTATGTATTCACACTGGTGTGTTTCCTCTGGAAGAAGTCACTTTGAAGTAAGGGCATTGAAACAGGATACCTTAGTTTAAAAAATGATTGCTGTGAAGAGGCATTCTCATAAACAGGTGGGAGAAGAAATAAGACAGCACTTAGATGTATAACTGGTAGACAAGTAGTTGTGAAAGGTTGTGATCAGCTTGGAGTTATTAAAGCAATCTTAAAATTGGAGCTTCCAAATCATTTTATGCTTGTGCTCATCAGCTGGGAGTCGTTTAGGGTGATCTTAGTGATACTAATCTTTTTTGAGATGTTTCTTGAAAGAAGAAGCCATGCAAATGTATCCATTTTGAATTTAAAATTGATGAGAGGGACAATTAAACACACCTGCTGTGAAGAGGTGTGGAACTAACACCATGGGACGGGAAGTACAGGTGGGATTCGGGGCATCTCAGTATCTTCCCAGTTTGGAGAGAATAAAGTGCTGGGTACATGAGCTGTCCCTTGAAATAACCTTTAGAAAAACAGGCTCTATTTCCCCATGTTCTGAGCGCTCGACTGAGAGCATTTATAGAAAGCTTTGAGATTGTTAATCTACAGAGGAAATTTAAATGCAGCTTAGGGGCTAACTTTCTTATAGGTTTTTTTTGTGAGGATCCAGAGGTGCTACATAAACACTCATGAGTTATTACTCATCAAGCCCTATGCAAATATTTCCAGTTTAGGCTGGTTTTGAAAATGAGAAAAAGACCAAGGTTAGGTTTGGTTTATATTTCACTGATACTGGTGTATAATGAGTTTGATAGGAATACAATGGCCTTCATGTAACCAAAATGGCTCTTTATTGATGTTGCTACGAAAGCCAACATTCAGACAAAATCAAGAACACAGTGGAAACAACGAAACATTTAGGCCTGGATTTCTCCCCTCTAATTTCAGAAAAAAAGTATTCTCAAATCAGCTGTGCAAAATCAGTTACAATTCATTATATAATATATGCAAACAAAAATTTGCTGTTCCTTTGTATCTTAGGCTGAAAAATCTGGTTTTATCTACTTGAAACCCACCTCCTATTCTCACTATCCTTGTTTTTTTTTATTTTTAATTCTACCTGAGCCTTCTCATACTTTCTCTCCTGTTCTGTTATTATACAGAAAGCAGCTTGTCTTTTTTAAAATAGAAGTCATTTCATGCTGTACCAAATTTGTGTTAAGATCACAGATCTACAGCTGAAACACTTCTTGATGGCAAAGTAGCTAAAACTAAATAATGTATCCTAACCAGCTCTCTCATCACAAAAAAAACAAACCAGATATGGATGTAGGTGAAATTACTAGTGTAATAGCTTTATTGGTACAACACACTATCATTTTGCCCAAAGATGAATCATGCAGGTTTCTTATGGACAGAATATGAAGAACAGGTGACCTGCTTGACCAGATAAACTGCATCATTTGCTATGACAATTCATTAGAACTACAGCTTCAGATTTTTCCGTCGGGGCTGAAGTAAAAAGTAGACTTTTGCTATCAGGCTTGCACAGATGTGGGACAATATCATATCTGAAAAGGGAAGGAGAAACAAATTCAGAACAAGTGAAGACCTGGGGATTTCAAAAGCATTGCCCATCATCGCTGCTGGAGCTCTTTCTTAGAGAAGTATTATTAGCAAACTGAGTATAAACTGATGCAAATCATTTTACAAAACTACTTGCAAGACAGCAACCATCAGATGTGGCTGTAAAATCTGCAATTGCAATTTAGGTTGAAGAGTTCTTTGATTGTAATTAAACTCTAATTCCAACACAGGAAAAGCGAATTGTCATGTTCTCCACATGGTATTTAATTTTCAGATGCTGTTCCTTCACCTTTTTCCTCAGGAGGCAAGACTCTGGAGTACAAATTATCAAAAGAGAGCTATAATTTTGGATCTGACATGAAAAAATATGGGTGACTCACAGACACTATGCATCTGTTATCACAACCCTAAATACATGATTATCTGGTAGATTGAACTTAGAGTTTCTAGAAGAGAAAGCTGCAGATTCTTCTTTGAATTACATTTTATGTTTGGTAAATAATTACACGTACACATTTTCAGCTTATTACTACAATCAAAGTAAAGCATAAAGCACTTGGCAAGTGGCAGGCATCTTTTAAAGAATAAAGATGATGTGGGGGTGAGAGCTAAGGCCCAGGAATTTCACAATAGGCTGGAAAATAGATCTAATCTTTCAGTAAAGCACTGGATACGGTGCAAAGCCCGTAACACTGCCTGAAAAGTGAGATTCAGAAATCAAGGCTAATTTTCTAAGATAAATAAGGAATTGGAGTGTTGACAGGGATGGCAGGACTCTACTTTTTAGAGTTTTTAAAGAAACAGTCTTGGAACTGATGCTAGCTAATGTTTTTATTAATTACACCAACCAAAAGAAAATTACACCAATGAAGATTCCTGGTGACACAAAATTTAAAGACAATATATGAGTTCATCAGATGGGAAGAACAGTGTGACTTTGAGGAAACAAGCAAAATACAAATTTCACACAAAACACAAATTCAAATTCACCAAGTACGATTTTGTGAACAATGACTAAAATTCGAAAAATTTTCCAAGCTGCAAACAATATAAAAATAAACTGACAGTCTGAAACTAGCTAGGATATGTACTTGGCAGGAACCTGTGGAAATAACACCAGTTTTTAATATTCTAGTAATTGTTATTGATATAATTTAATATATTGATGCTCTGAAGCAGTAACAGAGCTTCATATACAGTCAGTAATTACTGTTTTGATCTAGTTTTGTAACATGAAATAGTAACATTAGCATTTATAATCACACTTCATATCTTTTTTTTTACTTATTTTCTTTGGAAATAAGACATAATATTACCTGTCTTCCCCAGTGACCTGTGACACTATTGGTCATTTTTCTGTCGAAGAAGACAGAAGAGTTGGCATTTCAAAGATGATTATGCTCTTGCTGTCGTCAGAAAAAAAATAGATGGCCAAAAAGAGAACAGAGTTTCTTGAAGTATGAAACCCCCGATCTCAACACAGAAAATCTGCAAGGCACAAAGACTTCATGAAATCTCCAGCTGTAGAAAAGCTTTATGTAGCACTTGCTACCAAAAGTCCTAAGACCCCAGTCCTGGACAAACATCCCTCATTTTGCAGAAGATACGGTCAATATGTTAAAACACAAGAAGACCTACAAAATCAGTGTATCAGTCTCCAAAATTGCCACCAAGAGGTGAGTGCTGGTGCTCATTCCTGATGAAATGCATAGACCTGTGAAGCATTTGGCTGTGTGAAACTTTTAGGAAATTATGATTTGATCCTTACCTGGAAAAGGGCATTTCAATGTTTTAGTGCCTTCCAGGGAAACAGTAACAGCAGACTGAGAAATGTGTGTCATATAGCAACATGTTCACTGCTGTGCCTGTTTGTATTCTGTGTGTTTGCATGCTTTTGCATCCTGCTTTCTCCTAAACACTGGAAGTTAGAGACCTGCCTGGGGCTCTTCTTTTCTTCCTATGTGGCACTGGAAACAAAATATGGCAGGGAGGGTAGGTGAATGCCTAAATTTTCTGTTATCTAATCTAATATTTACACTGTTGAATTACACTGTATAAGAACCTCATAACTACTGTAAATAATGCAATGCTGTGGGATTTATTTTTAATTATTTTTAGTTGTAAATGGTACAAAATTTTTAAAAAGAGCTTTGTAAAGTAAATTCTGATATCTGAATAGAGAGGAACCAGTTAAAGAAACTGTCTAATGTATATCTTAATTTTATAAGTTAAAAGGACGGACAGGAAGCGTCAGTATCAGCTTTTACAGCCCAGATAATACCAAAAATAATGAGCCAAGTTAAAACCTGAGTACTTTCTATGAAACAGCCTTCAAAGTTACAGGAAAAGTGACTGCCCAAAGCAGAGACCGGGCTTACCATGTAGCTTTTTAGTAAAGCTAAACCAGCCACAAAAGGATGCAGCCTCTGTGAACTCACTGGTCTGACTGTCAAGAGTATTCACCTAAGTCATACGGAATTTGTCTTGCTTACCCACACCTGTGCAAAGGTACCTTTAACACACAGCTCACTTAAAATTTCTTCAGAGGGTTTTAAAAGTTCTTTAGGGACAGGACTGGGACATAGGCAAGTGTCCTTATGTTTGCTGCCTCGAATAGCAATACAAATATCCAGCAGGTATTTGTCAGATTCCAGTGTGCAACTGCACTCCTTATAACAATCAGTTTCCACCAAAACTTTTTGGCTGGCCAAAGAAACAAACTCCTTAATTCTGACCTGATACACTCCCCAAAGGATCCATGGTTGCTATTTTTTCGTTCCAGTTGCTTCCTTGTTCAGCACAAATGCAATCAACAGGCTGCCAAAAATCCTTCATCGCCTTGAGTCCTATCTCTCAGGCTCCTCGGTACCAGTCACCCTGGGATTAACGATTAGCCCACAACAAAGTAGCCAAACTTTAATTCTCTTGCTCATGTGAATAAAGCCTCTGAGTCCTTGATTAAATCAACCTGTTTTTCAGACACTCAGGAGCTCTGAAGCGTGTTTTATAACCAGCTAAGCCAACTACACAAAGCTTTAATTTTCAGTTAAAGCCTCTGCAATGTAGTGTTTCTTTTCCATGGGGGAGACTGAATTGCTTGCTATCCCATCTTTACTTGACAGTGTCAATATTTCCTTCAGTTTAGAAACAACTGCAGCTTTAACAAATTGCACAGATCTGCTGAACACCCCATGTGTGACTCCAAGGCTAGAGATAATTAAATATTTCCTTTCCTATAATTAAAATACATATTTAAAAAGATAATTCTGATGTTTCAAACACACTGAGAGATTTTTCTGTATTTTGGATAGAGTCATGTTCAGGCACATCCTTGCAAAATATTACATCACTAGATGTGTCTTTGTATTTTATAAGGGTCTGTACAAGCTGATAAACTATAAAGACAAAGCTGAACCTTGAAACACATGGAGTTATTTGTCTGTGGCTATAAACATCTTCCACAGCTCCTGATTAATATGATCCAGAAGTCCAATAATCATGAAAACCACACCGTACTTCTTTAAATGTTATTCTTTTAACTAGAGGATTAGGTAAGAATACATGCTCTTAGACAGATTGTAAAATGAGGCAGGCAGAAACTGTTACATTTTCAATTCAAAATAAGAGGATTTTTCCAGATGTTAAACTGTATTCTTGGTTCCTGTTCTTTGCATTAATATTTGTGTTTCCTTACTGTTATGTTTAACTAGTTATGTTAAACTAGTTATGTTATACTGTAAATTTCTACTACAGACAAATCTTTCTAGGAGATAAATAAAGACAGAGAGAGAGTTCAAACAATTAATTGGCTTTATTAGCCTGAACATAATGCAGCACTTTGCAGTTTGGCTTCTTTTGCTTACAGGGAACACACAAAGTATTTTTCTGTGTACCTGCTACTACATGGTCCAAAACTAATTGGGCCAATGTCTCACAAATTGCATAATTGGCTGAACATTCCTAGACTTCTGATTTTAATCAGCAACACATGCTGCATATCAATAGTTTGCTTCATTACGCCTCAAGAAGATCCAGGCTACTGTCCATTTTCAATTAAATTGTATTTAAAAAGAACAGCAACTTGACCTTTTGGAATACCACATAATAGGTTTAAAAACTTAAGCAGCTTTGGGGTTTTTTCCCCTGGAATAGCTAACTAACAAGTAGAAATAAGCACCCCTTATTGCACTATGTCACCAAGGATCAGCCTTTGGCACAGCTTTGAATCCATTGGCTATGTCTTGTGATGATAATAACATCTGAAAAAAAATCAATTGCAAAAGAGTACAGACTTGTGTGTCTCTGCAGCCTTGGAGCTTCCTTGTTAGCGTTTGTTTACTGGAAGAACACAGAAGCCATTAAAGAAAAAGGGTGGGTGTGATCAAACAGCACAGCACTGAGAGGGCTCCAATCCCAAAAGGCTCACCTTTTTATTTGACAACAGTATGCAAGAGAAAAAGGATGAAAAGCCCTTCTAAAGGTAATGAGCAGATCACTGCTAGAGCTGGCAACTGAACATGCATCTTTTAAGTGGTCAATTCTATTTATCCTTAATTCCAATTCTGAATGAAACATCTATTATTCAAAATTCATATTCATCTATTCTCTCATGACATCCCTGAAAGGCCATAAAGCAGCCAAGAAGATTTTAACTTGAGCATAACTTTACTTCTGATTACAGGGATTCTTTTAGTTTACCTGTGGTGACAGCAGTTGTCAGCCAGTATAGTTCTGTGCACAATCCAAAAGGAGAACTGAATTAGTAGCAAGCCTTTGGATGCCCAAAGACAGCACTGCTCGGGAAGTTTTAGTTACTACATGAGATTTCATAAGACTGAATAGAAGACATGAGAGGCTTTTATTGTAATATGTCAGAAGTTCTGGGAAAGCTGAGAGAAAAAAAAGTCATGCCCCTCCAGCATGTGCTGGCCATGTTGTTGAAAAATTCTCTGGCCTCTTAAGTTGATGGGTTGTGTTGAACAGCTGGCTCACTAAAGTACACTCATCTTTGTAACAATAAATATCAGTAATTCATGTGCCCCAATGTTTAGGAAAAATACTTTTCTTCAGATTGAATGTCACTGTGGCCTTGTGCAAGTGAAAAGTGACAAAGCACTACCATGTTTCTAGAGGTCAGAAACAATCCCACACATAAGTACCCTTGTTCATCACCAAATGAGATGAAAGCATAAAACAAAACCAAACATAACAACAAAACCCTGAAAAAAATATAAAACTATTCACTAGGCACAATAGCCTAAACAAATGGTACATAGTATCTCTGCAGACTGAGGTGATTTTAGTTTATGTAATTGATTATTAGAGATTTTAAACGTCCTTGACCTATACCAATTGAACTAATCCCCCATCTAAAAGCATAAACAGGCACCTACCACTCTCCAGCTAGGAATTCATCTCGCAGAGGCAAGAAAACTACCCTTATTTCAGGTATAAATACTTCTTTCTTCATTGACAGGTTCTTCAGTGAAAGTCAATCCATGCTTTTAGGAAGTACATTTCCTTTAAACAATCCCCCACATGTAGCCAAAAGGCTACTAAAGAAAAAGGGAACAAATTAAACCTCTTAGAAGAGTATATTGTGGACACTATGGAATATTTACAGAGCATCCTCCTGGGCCCTGGACAATCAGAAGGCTAACTTCAAATATTGTAACTCAGGTAGTTGGAATAGATACCTTGTATTGTATCCCTTAGATACAATTCTATTTTGCTGCTGACAAAGAGACATTTGGACTCTTGGATAATGTTAGCCTTTGTGAAAGCTAATTATTCTGTCCCACCTACCCTCATAACACAGACCTTTAAAACCCTGGTGTGGATAGTTTTCCAAGCTTAAACTAAAAAGATTTGTGGATAGTTCAGCTAGACTGCCAAAGGCACCAGGGTCCAGGAGGAACAAGACAAGTTATACTTTGTCATTCTTCTCAGATATTCTTTCACAAGAAAAAAAACAGATGTATCCAGATCCCATAGCAGCCACCTGACACTAATTACATCCAGCATAGTCAGAAGATGCAATTCATTACTGAAGGTAATTAGGGATTTCAAAGACTTACCAGACAATATAGTGAGGTTTTGTCACTTGAAGTCTTGAAACAAAATGTAATGTCATTTTAAAAGCTGTGTTTCTTATCTCAATAAGAATCTATGCCAGAATTATGGAGTTCAGTTCCGTGGTCTGGCTTGTACAGGTGGTCAGATGAGACAATCCTAACAGCCTCTTCTAGCCTCTACATCAGTGAATAAGGAAACAGCAAATATCTCCATGACTAGTCACAAAAATAGGTTGATCATAATAAAAACAAAGGATTAAAAGAATGAAAAAGGTGGGTTTGCCTACTAACATTCAGAAGTATGACAAGAATATGCATTTGAAGTAATAATCATTGTAAATTATTTAAAAAGCAAAAGAAAAATATAAACAATAATAAAGCCAAAAACTTCTACCAACACTTGGCCATCTGCTTCAACCCCATGAAGGGCATTACTTTCTGTGGTTTTTATTGTTTTGTTTGATTTCTCCTAAAGGTCACAAAGCAAGTTTATCTTCTCATCTGCACGGGGCTATTGGACACCTTAATAGATATCATTATAAGGGCCATTTCTCTGACATTCAGCTGACATTTGACTGTTCATGACTTCTCCTGAAGTGACAAAAAATATGTGCAAATCTACCTGGGAGTACACTACATGTGTAGTAGAGAGCAGGAAAAAAAATTCAGATGGAAGCAACATCAGAATCATCTTTGACATGACCGTTTTCACGTGTTTTAAGTGTCAGAAAACACAAAGCCTGAAAGAAGCACTACTTTAAGTTGCCTTCAATACTTAAGGATAAGACAGTAAAGTCAATAATGGGATTTTTAATGTAGTGGTTTGAGCAGAAAAAGTGACTATGGAGTAAAGTGAGAAAGGGATTTACCTAAAATACATTCCAAAGTGCACAACAGACTTGGGTTACTGGCTCCACACCTTTTATCTTCACTGCACATACAAATTGAGTGATACATCAAATGAAATAAAAGGAGTCTTACCTAAGTGCCTAACTGCAAAATGTACACTTCCCCCAGAAAAAAACTTACTGGAAAAACTTCATCACATCATGATTTGTATCATCATTGCCCACCCTTTGCCAAAGAAGCATTGGCTGTCACTCACCTGAAGGAATTCCTCTCCTTTTCAGAGCATTTGAGGATACCAGCTCCCAAAACCAGGGAAGTTTGGAAGATGATCATTGCCAGTTTGGTCCACAAGCCCTGCAAAGGACTTGCAATTTTCCTTGGGTTCCTGGCCTCCTTACCAAGTTAATCACCTTGAAACTGTCAGATTATTTCAGTTCACCTTAGACAAATTTAAAAATAAAAGCCATAAAATGTATTCCTTAACACAAAACATTATGTTTAAACACACTTTAAAATGTAAAGTGTAAAATAAATAAATTGACATTTGAGACAAACCTGACATAAATGTTCTTTCTTCCCTTAGATACATTCAGTGGAAGTTTAGCACCTTCTAAAGAAAAGCTAAAGACAAGAGTTTCAGCATTCACAGATCCATCAGAAGCAGTGTGCAAACTACAAACTGAAAAACATCACTCAGAAGAGTTGTCTTTCGGAAGAGGACTGGTTTGAGCCTTTATTCAGAAAGAGAAGCTAAAATGGCAGCAGCTCAGTAGCATTCATTCTCTGAAACTTTTCATTTCCAGATGACCTAAAAGGTTAGCTTGGAAGCCAGCATCTATCCTTCATAAATATGCCTTTTTAACTTTTAATATTAATTTTTCTTGAAGACTATTCCTGCCATACTAATAACACTGATGACAGACCCAGCCCTCAGAAAACTCCCTGTTCTTCTCTATTATTTTGGGGAGTACAGCTGTCTCCAAATTCAGGGGATACCCAGACTGCACAAATTACTTTCATATTAATGTTTAAGTACTTGAAGTATATTAAGTGATGTATTGAGTACTCAAATGTGCTCACATGTCTAACTGTGCCAAGCACCATTCTCAAACTAAATTCTTAGTCTTTGCAAACCAAGTATTCCCCTCCCTCTAAAAGTTAAATCCACTGGTCTCAAAGCACTTCTAGCAGATTAATCTTCATGAAGAACACAACGGAGCTTTCATTTTCTCTCATAAGGCCAAACAATGGTATCTCCCACTCTTGTAAGAGCCACAAAAGGCATACTCAACTCTCTCATCTGCTTTGGAGAATTAAAACCCACAACACTTGCTTCTCTGGAGAATCTTCTAACTAATGAGATTTATCTGACCAGCTAAGAGCAAGGGCATGAATCAACAAAGAGCAAGGGCATAAATCAATAACCTAATAAGTCAGGACTCCTGCTCCTGTGCCTGGATTCTAGTAAAGAAGAACATTGCCTCAGCCTCTGGGGAAAACACAAAAATTTTCTGAAGGAAAAAAGAAAAATAAAATCCACCTCTCCCAGCTGAATACTCCTACCAGTATTAGTGAGAGTCACGTACCCTGAGATTCTCACCATTATCAGTTATAATTCTCCCTTACTTCCGTTTGAAATAGCTGAGAGACAAGGGACAAAGAACCTTCCACCAACACTATGGGGGCAGCCATAGCCACTGTTGTATTGCTTGTGCCCTCTCCTGGTTCTGGCCTCCAGTGGAGACGATGGAAGGGAGGACAGCACAAACCAGTATGAATCTAAAGCAGGGACGCAGAAGTAGTAGGTCCTTAGATGTCATCACAGCTCTCATGATTCTGTGCTGCAATTTGCTCTTCTAGAAAGGAGGATTGGGAGAACCAAGTGCTCAGACCCTGCAAACATAGCTAAAGGCATAAATCCACTTCCTGATCAATACAACTTTAATGATTGTTAACTATGATCAATCCCATTCCCCCCTCCGGTACCTGCTGACAAACCAGACTTTCAGGGAATAAAGCTTGTCAAATTTATGATAGAACAGTATTGCCCTCCTGTGGCCAAAGACTATTCCAAAGAAGTGAATCTTATGAGCGTTCCTCTGTATTTATTTATTTGTTTGTTTCGAGGGTTCCTCTGTATTTATTTATTTATTTGTTTGTTTCTCATGCACAGCCTCCTATCCACCTTTCTGAAAGGAACTGACAACTGGAGACTCATCTCCAAACCCCTCAAAACCCTAGATCCAAAGCTGGTTTGGGCATGTTAAGGCATAGGAGCTGAACAGAAAAGTAAGCAGTAGACACGATGCCAGTCCCTCTGGCTCCTTACATTTCTCCTGATGATGCTCTTCACATCAGCAATTATTATTATCTGCATTCATCTTCAGTGGTGACTTCTGATAGAGACAGCATTTCTTTCTGTGCACCATCATTAATCAGTCCTTTTCTACTTTAGATTTACTGCCTTTTTAATAATCCAAAAGCAGAATGTGCCCATTTTCAGAGTAAGAGACAATGCTCTGTTCCTCCACTGGGAGCAGGCATGGACCTTCCAGACCTTACCCAAACCCATGTCAGTAATCCAATTTCCTCTGATTTCAAGTCTTTCAGATCAGGTCCTGAATGACTTAGCAAATAAAATGTAAGAGTTTGCAGACACACACAGCAGTAACAGAGGCTACAATGGGATTGACACACAGCTCCCCATGGCAAAACCCAAGTCCCCAGGCTACAGAATTGATGTACAAAGCAGATGGCATCATCCCACTCTTGAATATATAAAATTGTCTCTGAAATCCCCATAACTTAGCCAAAGAGTACAGCTTAACCAACAAAATTACAACCTTTTCTTGGGTGAAATACTTGGAGATAATAAAAACCTCTTAAATATTGATCAGACACATACCTGAGAGAAAACTGTTGCAATAAAGGATTTACATAAATTTGAGAACAAATGTAGCTTAAAGCAGTCTAAATTCTCACCATTATGGCAAAGTGTTGAAAACCAAGTTACAGTTTCTGTGGAGATTAATTGCACTTTATATGAATGTGCTTGGCCCAATCTATTTTACCTGCAAGCAGCCAGTTAATATGACTCAGCTTTTCTGCCCAGCTATCAAAGGCTGAAGAAATAAGGATAAGCAGCTCCATCTTCCTTTTATGATTGCCAGCTATGCAGTACAAAAATGATTTACCTTTTCTTCTCACAGTATGTGTGTCTTTAATCAAGTCTGATTTCAGTTTATACGTTTCAATATTTTCTACACTGGATTTTTGAGTTGCTCCATTCAAGTTAAAGAAACCAGTCACAAATAATCCATATAGCCAAAGAAAGTTATGGAATAGATCTGTGCTCAAAATATGCTAAAATACTGTAAGTTGTTTCTGGAAAGCATACAGCCCAAAACGGGACAAATAGGAATCCTGGGCCACAACAAACTTCCTTGGACATAGCCACAGTTTTTCAATGCACTGGAATGCAGCTAACAATGCACACTCCAAAACACAATTTTGTTCTGGTTAAAATTAAAAAAAAAAACACTTTTGTTTCAGGCAGGTGTTGACAGCAAATTTTACTTGCTGCTTAATTTCTGAACAATTAATTTTAATGATCATCTCAAGAGAAACAGCATCTGCTTAGCATTAGGTTCCAGAAGGGTCTGTAGAATGTGACAAAAAAACGAGGACTTCATACCCAGCTGAGTACATAGAGACAGAGAGGACAGGATAAGGAATAACTACCAATCTCTTGGAAATATCTGAAAAGGATTTTTACCTATGCTTCCCTTCCAAGAACATTTTATACAGACCAAGCATATAGCACTGCAGTCTGGAAGGAAGGAGAATATTTGAAATGGTTTTATCCACAAGATGACAGTGAACACAGCTCACTTGCTCCTAAATTCTGTTAATCCATGTTAAGAGTTACAGGCTTGCTAGCATTTGGTTTAATTGGGCAGAACACCTGGGTCTTCTGGATGGAGGTACAAAAAATAACAGCATTTCTCCAGTTCAAGCTCCACTGCAGTGTTACAGCAAGGACGTGCACTGGCCACACGTTTCAGCAATGTGTCCTGCAGCACAGGTGAAGAAGGACATCAGATTTCTTCTGGGAACTCTGAAGACATCATCCATTTCCTTTTGTGTACATTCTTCCTAATGCAGTGGCAATGAACAGCCACATTTGGATGTTGCTACTAGCTCCCAAGTGGAACAAATTTCTGATTGTTCATTTTAGTTTTCCATCTTTTCTGATCAGTTTTTATTTTGGATGATATCTAGGAAAAACAAATAAAAATTATTAAGTGGCTCATATTTAGATTTCCATTTATTTATATTTTTGGCTGGTAAATTTGTCATCTGTAGTGTTCAGTATTAGTTATGCCACATTTAACACTCCAGAATCATTCTTTTCATTTAACCACTTTTCCCCAATAAACAATTTTCTTGACAATTACACTGATTTCTTTTCTTATGGTAGCCTATCTTGCAGAAGCAACAGAATCCAGCTGAAAAAGTGGGGTAACAGGATGCCACTAGCTACTCCAGGCTTTTCTGCCTCTCCTCTTGCTTTTTGACTTATGCTGTAGCACAGAAAGTCACTTCATCATCCCTCCAACAACTCATACTCACCATTTCTCTTATAGTTGTAAGCTCAGTACTTCTTGCTGTGTTGTAAAACCCTACCTGCTCTCCTTTGCAGCACATCTCTACCTGGATAATGCATACTTCAGGCAAGGAACAACTCTTTACTTCTGGCTCATAAGTCCTTTTTCAGGCTGTTGTACACTGGAACTTACAAAACGATGAGAATTGCCCTCGTTCCTGAGAATGGTGTGACCTCATCACCCTCTACAATTATCGTCCTTTTGGGTTCATTACTCTTGAGCAGATGTTCAGCCACTGCTACTCAGGCTTTCTACATTTGAATGCCTAAGAGCCAACAAGGAAAACAAAATACCCTGAAATCAGTGTTTGGCTGGTGAAGTCCTTCTAACTCAACTGCAGTCTCTCCCTCCTTGAGGAATTCTCTGTGATGCCCACTAGGAAGCACTAAGATCTCAGACATAGCAAGTGATGTAGACTCTTTTCTATCTCAAAAATCCTTCCTTCTATAGGAAGATAAGTTATTTCAGCTGGACTGGAAGAACCCATCTGCTTATTTTATACAGCTCCCATGACCCTTCTTCAGCCTAAATAGCTGAAAATTCAGGAAGAGTAATGAGAACAAAATGTAATGAGAATGAGAACTACTCCTTTTACATTCACAAGCGTTCGTGCCAGAGCTTGTAATACTCTAAAATGCCAAGCCACTGCTGAAGGCTGCTCATCAAACATTCACTTTCCCATATAAGAGTAACTTAAAAAATATTGCTGCTTCTCTTCAAGAGTTCTGATAACAAACACGCCAGAAAATACAGAGGTTTCTGTATGTCTCAAGAGATATTTAAAAAAAAGATACTGAGCTACATCTGAATAATGCAAACTGTGACATACAACTCTTCCTTGCACATCTAGGAAAAGAGATCCAGGAGTTTTGAAAGGTACCAGTGTTTGGTAAAGTTTGAAAGCTACATAGTGGAGAAGGAATGGGAGGAAAATAATGTACCTATTATGAATGGACATTTAGAAAGTTGTGATGTCAACGCTAAAGGAAAAAGGGAGCTCAAGAAGATATGCAAACAAGGAATAGCATGACCCAAGTTAGACGGGAAGAGGAAGAAGCAGAAAGCAAGCAAGGCAGAGAGGCAAGAGGCAGAGACAATTCAAGGCAGCAGGACACACACTCATACTTGCTGAAGTCCTCCTACTGTCACAGCTCACCGTGACAATCAGCACTGTAGAAGCCATTGGCATTGCTGTACTACTTTCTACAGGAGAAATGGGCATCAAGATAAACTGCAAGCATACTTTGAAGGAGTCCTTAACTAAATTCCTGACAAAAAGGACACAGTTGCTCTGACAGAAAATTGATGTAAAGGAGCACATCTGTCAGGTTTGGTTTTGTACTGTACTGTCGAATTCCAGAAGGGATGATTCAGGAGGTAGAGAGTTACAACCAATTATCTATAATAGGATGATGAGAGAAAATATAGCACTTAAGTAAATGGTTTTCAATGAGATGGCACTTGGCATTCTTCAGGACATTTTTTGTTATTTCATATTCTATTCCATTGAACTGCTCTTGCAGTTTTTATTGAACTAAACCCAACCATGAGTTCCACTAATGGGCTTCATCTCAGAGAGGAGAAGTATTTCACAGGCAGGTGAGATACCTGTTAGCAATTTTTTGTTTATTTTGCATTCATTCCATTGTTTATTTTATACTAATAATCTCCAGCTCAAATTCTATTCAAAAATTACTTATATACTTAATACTAAAAATGCAAGTAATTTCACAACAGTAGAGTTCATGGGTTACAAAACATTGGTGCCAGAACTATAAATTAAAGACGGTTTCTGGGATCCTGAGCTCTTGAGAAACCACCTCTCATTTCAAATCTTGAACTTATTCAGTATCTACACTCCATCTTATGGAAACAAGTCAGGATTCTACCTAAAAAATCATTATCCCCTCCACATTTATGAAAAAAAAAAAAAAAAAAAGAAGACAGAGTCTTTAAAAGTATGGGTTGAGAATTGGATAGAAAGGAAAGATGGATTCACCTCTGCAACCAGAAGTCATCTAGAGCTGCAGTCAGAAGCACTAAAACAAAGAGCCAAGAGTGCCAGTGAGTTCATTGTTTTTTCTCAAAACAAGTCACTTTAATCAACTGCAAAGACCATTTCTGAAAGGGCAGAATTGATAAGGTGGTTTTCGTACACTTATCTTCAGCATCAGCCCTAAACAATTTTGCTGAGGAAGTAATTTCAGGAGGATAACAGCAATAGAACACTGTTGTAACTTCTGAGAATTAACTACTCTAGAGGGATGTTTTGCAATAATATTATACCAACACTAGCTTTTTTCTTTCACTAAAATTAAGTGCATAGAGGAAATGATCCACTTTACGAGAACACATATTTTAAAATAAATTCTAAACTGGTTAGTTCTCTTTGACATTCCAGCAATTCACATTAAAGACACAGGTAAGAAGGAATGTAATAACAAGCTTTTCCCCAGTTCATCTTTTTGGCATGTTATGCAATTCATTTTCTTCAGTCTGACATTGTTTAGCTTTTGCTTGAATGCACAGAATTAAATCCAAGGAAAATAAAGAAGCTATTTCAGAAAAAGAAAACAGTTACATAGCTTAATTTAAATGTACAAAAAAAAAAAATGGTCTCATTCACACTACAACAGAGTAGCTCTCCTACAATTCAGATTCGGAACAAGGCAGACCTAAAACTTCTGATGCTGGAAAAGGACACATTCTCTGGGTTTGCTTGGACAGGGAAATGAGAGTGACCCATGCAGAGAATCACAGAGTCGGGAGCTGTGATGCAGCCTGCTCCTGTGAGCTGGAAATGGAATTTTCCCAGAAGGTCAGGTTTACAGCAATGTCTCAGGTACAGCTGTAAGCCCCTGGGCCAGTGAGGGATGAGGCTGTAAAGTGCTTTTAAGACAACTGTGACTCTCCATCCCAGTGAGATATTGCAGATGCCTTAAGGGAATATCAGAGGAATCCAGGTCCCATTAGCCCTGCTGAAGCAGTCAAAATTGATGTGTAAAAGCTGATTCTGACCTTGGTCTGAGATTTACAGAACAGCACAAAGTGAAAGAACAGGCTCAATCCCTTGACAAACAGGATTGCCTCTTTGATGAGAGAGCTCAGCCCAATTAGTCCAGATACATATCCCTTACTGTCTTGTTCTGGAAAACTTAAAGCACGTCTGAATAAATTCTCTTTCATTTAAGGTGAATTAGAGTAGAAGGAACTACATATCTCTCTAAGAAATCAATGTATAAGATCCAGAAAGATGCTTTCTCTTCTGTTACTAAAAGAAATTAAAAGAAGAAATAGGTTCCCTTCCTGTTTACAAAACCATACTGAGAGATGGATGCCAGGCACAGACAATGATTCATGTCACCAACAAAGCAAAGACAACCAGGCATCTCCAAAGCCATCTTGATTTGGAAGGTTCCTGTGCTATCAATTCTTAACATTGACCCAAGAGTGTTTGCCAGGCATGGACCTGGATCTGTATAGGGCCAAAAAGACTTCAAACTATTAATATCCAATCCAAAATATAAAAAAGCCTTGCAGATGCAAGCAGAGCCAGTAGGATTACACACCGTATTAAGGTAACTTTGTGGCTCTTCACAAGACCACGGTTGCAGCTCGCTGCTGAGAGACTTCAGTTTGTTCAGCCTGGAGAAGAAAAGGCTTTCGGGGGACCTTAGAGCAGCTTCCAGTGCCTAGAGAATGCCTGCAAGAGAGCTGGAGAGGGACTCTCAGTCAGGGAGTGTAGTGATAGAAAAAATTCCTACTTCCTCGGTTTTTTCCCTTTTGCCAGCCTTGCCTTCATTTTCCTTGAGGCTCTTGTTATGGAGCTGCATGTGCCAGCCTGGCTCTTGGCAGGTTTAGGCTCTGGCCAGTCCATGCCAAGAACCAAACAGAATCTGAAATTCACAACACTGTGGCTGGTACTTCCCCTTCTGTGGCTTCCTTGCCTTCGTCAGCTCAGCAACCCTGGGTGCTCCTGACAATACCCTTGTTGTGATGTACTCATTTTGTTTCCATTTCCCTGTTATGATGCTCTTATTTTCTTAAAATTTCCCCATCTGAGGCCCATCTATGTGATCCCAGCATTTCTGAGTTCTCCCAGAAGCCAGGACAGCCCCATCCCCACTGATGAGACCCTCAAGTCCATGTGGAGGAGGCTGGGAGTGGCTGCTGCCGGAGGAGCAGGTGGGACCCTCCTGAGCACCTTTACCCCACCAAAACGAAGTGTCAGGTCCTCAGGGAGGAAGGTGAGAGCAGAACATCCTCCTGAGCTCCTGCCAGAGCAGATTTTAGCCAGTGCCCAACTGTGCAAGCAGAGGCCCCTGAGCTGTGGGAAGCGCTCTGGCCTCTCCCTCATCCTGCTCCTGGTACTACCCCCACTGGTACCCCAGCACATTCCTGGGGCTGATGCTGCTGCCATCTCCTGGCACTGTCCAGGCTGTGCCAGTGGGCTGACAGTGAGGTCATTGGGCAGTTGCGCAGGCAGGACAGGCTCAGTAGCCACAAGAATGGATTGGTGAGTCCCCTAAGCTGACACTCCATAGCCTCTAGCCCCACAACTCCAATAGGCCCAGGCACACACCCTCTTTTCCCCTCTCGCTTTACCAGGCCAGTGAGCTGAGTCAGACAGGGACCAATAAAGAGGGATTCTGCAACTTATCCCCAGTAACCAGCAGAAGCTGATGCCATTGGCACAGAAGGTGAAGCTGGGGGTCTCCATGCCCTGTGTCTGGCAGTGCACAGGCCAGCAACCCACCAGGGATGCTCTGGCAGCATCTGCAAACCACCCACCAGACCCTCATTTACCCAAAAAGGCTCATTTCTTTAGAAATTGAGTATTTTGAAAGGGTACATGACTTTATCAGTGGTCTGGTCTCACTAGCCAGGCAGCCCACCAGCAGTGCTGGGCAAAGGCTAACATGGCTCCCTGGGGGAGTGTGGCACTGACACCAGCTGCCTCTGTGCCATTCCCTCAGGGGCAGCATCTGCCGGCTGGGGACACCTCTACAGAGCACTACAGCAAAATTCTTGCTTTACAAAGGTATGATACAATGAATTCCTAAAGATCCTCAACAGTGCACACTCAGAAAGCAAGCTACAAAACTTGATACTTCCTCCTTTTTTTTTCTGTGTCTTGCCTTTTTCTGATTTTCCTCAGAGCTCTGGTTAGCAAATTTCATCCCCCAGCCTGGCTCTCAGCCAAAAGGTCATTGCAGCAGTAGCAGGGCTCGTGTCACAGGGGTTTGGGCTCTGGCCATTCCTGCCAGACACTCAAATGGAATCTGAAAGCTGCAGATCTGTGGCTGGCACTTCCCTTCTGTGGTTTCCTTTATCTCTCCAGCTCAGCAAAACTGGGAAATCCTGGCATAATTTCCCTGCCATGATGCACTCATTTTCTCTCCTTGAACAGGCAGAATAGAAGGAGGGAACCTCCAGAACCATCATCAGCAGGCGCTGAGCATTAAGCAGAGGAGATCCCTACAGTCATCCCAGCACCAGGCCTGCTCATGTCCCCACGCCCCTCGTCTGATTCCAGGGCAATCATAGAATGGTTTGTCTGGAAGGGACCTTAAAGACCATCTCATTACAATCCCCCTGCCATGGGCAGGGACACCTTCCTCTTGACCAGGTTTCTCAGGGCCCCATCCAACCTGGCCTGGAACAATTCCAGGGATGAGGCATCCACTTCTCTGGGCAACCTGTGCCGGTGTCTCACCACCCTCACAATAAAAAATTTCTTCCTAACATCTAATCTAGATCTACCTTCTTTCAGTTGAAAGCCATTCCCCCTCACTTATCACAACACACCCTTGTCAAAAGCTCCTCTCCAGCTCTCTTGTGGTACCATTTTGGTACTGTAAGGTGATTGAAAGTCTCTCCAGAGCCTTTTCTTCTGGAGGCTGAACAACCCCAATTCTCTTAGCCTGTCTCCACAGCAGAGGTGTTCCAGCCCTTGGATCACCTTTGTTGCCTCCTCTGGGCTCAGTTCAACAGGTCTACGCCTTTCCTGTGTCAGAGACCCCACAGACGCAGTACTCCAAGTGGGGACTTTCCAATCCCCTTTGGTCTGCAAAACTGCAAAGCAGTTCTGCAAGGGCTCCTCAGGGTTTGGGGGAAGTCTCTCCCTCCTGCAGGTCTTTGCCCTTGCAAGTTTCCATTCTTCCGTACTGATGCCCCTCACTTCTGCATGTGTGATCCAGGGAAGTTTCTGGCTGTTTGGATGCAGACAGTGGGTCCACTGCAGACTGCACTCGGAACCAGATTTCTAATTCCTTCTCAGCCTCTGTGATGGTACTCAGCCTTCTCAACACCTCCTGCAGCTCAGACACCTGGGCACACCTTCACACCTTCTGAGGGCAGGTCTACTGCCTGTCCCTGCAGAAATGTCCTGGCACTTCCTGCAGTCTGAAGTCTGTCATCAGTTCCATCTGGGTGGAGGCATCAACCACCCCCAGGGTAGATGGTGCGGGCCCCCAGTCAGAGCTGCATCCTTTGCTCTCAGATGAACGCCCACCATTCTCCTTTCGGGTTCAAGCAGGATGAGTGCCCTCAACCTGTGCAGACAGTCACAGAACACGTCTGGTTTCTGGAGGCTGAGGTCCTCCAGAACTCAACCTCCAGAACTTTCAATCCACTTGAAATGTGGATTTCAAGTCTCTCTGTTCAGACAGAAGAATGCCCCATCTTCAAAGAGGTGCCCTTCTGCTCACCAGTGGTGCCTTTTGTGGGAGTGGGGGTGGTTGGCATGACTCCCAGCCCACCTACACCTCAGCCACTCACTGACAATCGCCAGCTCCTGGTAGGTCACTGCACTTCCCTGCCGCTTCCCTGGCTCAGGATTCCCCAACTCCCCCCTCTGCTGTGGGATGGGCCCCCTCCAAAGCTGTCTGTCTATCAAAAATCACAACATTTTTGTTTATCTTGTGAATACATGAATCAAAATGGGTCATGAGGTGCAAATCCTGCTTCAGCTAGAGACTGACCAGGCAGGTGTCCTTCTAGTGCTACTTTGATATCAATCCTACAGCAGCAGGTAGGAAGCATGTCCTAGGCTAACATTCTCATTAATATGCTGTATGCTGTATCCCAGATACCTTTCCCTCAGTATAAAAGGTGTCCAGTATGAGACTAGAAAAGCACTGGGTAAAACCACTGTGCCAGCTGTACATAGGTGGTAGTTGGGTTAATTTCAAAATATTGTTCTTTTATAACCAGAAGACTTGCTTTGTGTTTTGTTTTTCATTCTGTCTTAACTGTAAGATTCCTTTATCACACTTAATGGTCCATTTCTATGTCTAAAGGATAACAGATGCAGGCTCCGTATGGTCAGTAGTGAGAATTCAGTTTACCTGAAACAATTTATTTACCCTCACAGATCCAGCAGGAAAAGGCCAAATAAAGAGAGGGCAAATCTCAATTTCAGGAGGCAATTCCCAAATGTCCCAACCCGCAAACTCAGAAAGCAAGCTACAAAACTTGCTACTTCGTCCTTTTTTCTCTGGTCTTGCCCTGATTTTCCTCCAGACTCTGCTTAGGGAGCTTTGTGCCCCAGCCTGGCTCTTTGCTGGTGGGGTCACTGCAGCAGCAACAGGGTTGGTGTCACAGGGATTTGGACAATCCCTGTGAAGAACCCAAATGGAACCTGAAAGTCACAGCCTCATGGCCTGTGCTTACCCTCCTGTGGTCTCCTTGACTTCTCTAGCTCAGCAAAACTGAGAAATCCTGGCATAATTTCCCTGGTATGATGCACTCATTTTCTCTCCTTGAAACTCTGGGGGAATAGAAGAACGGAAGCCGCAGTAGGGACTGAGCACTGCGCAGAGGAAAACCCTGCAGTCACCCCAGCTCCAGCCCTGCTTGTGTTCCCTCAGCCCCCACAGCACCATGAAGTTCACAGAATCAAATTGTAGGATCATTTATGTTGGAAAAAACCTTTAAGATCATCAAGTCAACTGTTAACCCAGCATTACGAAGTCCACAACTAAACTATGTCCCTAAGCAGCACATCTACAGATCTTTTAAATGTCACCAGGGATGGTGACTCCACCACTTCCCTGGGCAGACTACTCCAGACTGCTTGACAACCCTTTCAGAGAAGAAAGTTCTCATAATATGCTTTGGCTCAGTGTGAAGCCATTTCATCTTGTCCTGTCACTTGTTACCTGGGAGAAGAGAGCAACCTCCAGCTCACTACAGCCTCCTTTCAAGTAGTTGTAGAGAGCAGTAAGGTCTCTCCTGAGCCTCCTCTTTTCTAGTCAAACATACCCAGCTCCCTCAGCTGCTCCTCATAAGGCCTGTTCTGTGTTGAATCTGAAAATTCAAGACAGAACAAGTGGCCCTGTGGCCAGCACTTCCCCTTCTGCAGTTTCTTTGTCTTCTCCAGCTCAGCAAAACTGGGTGATCCTTACATAATTTTCCTGGTACGATACACTCATTTTCTTTCTTGAAACCCTGTGCCCACCCAGTGGCAGGGGTATAAAAGGAAGTCAGCTGCAGCAGGGGCTACTGTGCAGAGGAGAGCCCTACAGACACCCCAGCTCCAGCCTCACTCGTGGTTCCCTCAGCCCTCCCAGCATCATGAGGGTCCTTGCAGCCGCCCTGGCTGTTCTGCTCCTTGTGGCCATCTGCTCCGTGGCTGGGGCCACTCTCAGAGACCACGTTCAGATTGCTGCACCTTCCCAGATGCAAGGTAGGGTCTCCTTCCACAGGAGAGAGCCCCATCCCCATTGGTTAGACCCTCATGTCCATGGAGAAGGCTGGGAGCAAATGGTTATCACCAGTGCAGGGACTCAGCCTCAGAAATGGAGGTTTACAGGGGGTGTCCCTGGAGGGCACAGCACAGATGATTGCAAATCCCCTGGGAGCCACAGGCAGAGCCTCTGCCACAGTGTGGGGTCTCACTGGGCATATCTCTCTGCTCTCACAGAAACCGTTCCCCTCTTCTGCTGCTTCGCCAACATTTCACACCGCATTCCACTCAGACTGATCCGCTCTGCCTACAGGACCAGCAACAGCTGCCCAAATCCAGCCGTGGTGTGAGTACCCAACATTGCCGGGGTCCAAGGTGCTATAGGCAGGGCAGCACCCCAAGGGTGTCCAAGGTTGTCCAGGATGTGGAAGGGCATGGTCAAGGACACCCAGGGTGCTACCAGCAGGACCTAGCACAGGCATCCTGCTGCCCTGGCTAAGTGCCTCAACACTGGTTTTTTCCCCACAGCCTGGTCACCAGAAGGGGGAAGCAGTTGTGTGCAGACCCCAAGACTCCCTGGGTGCAGAAATACCTGGAGCACTTGGAGCTGCAGGAGTACTGACTCTTCCCTGCTGCTGCCCCAGGACAATGGGCTCAGCTCCCTGCACCAGACATGCAATAAGAATGCTTGAGCTGCATCCTTCTTCAGTGGGAAAATTTATTACAATTGACATACACTTGTTAAACTAAATTTTGCTTGCTTAAATGTCTGAATAAAGTGTTTGGCTTGTCAAACCCTTTGGGTGTCTCTGAAGTCCTTGATGGAGCCTCAACATGACAGAAGGGACCCATGGGGAGCCCCTTGTCCTCCCCACTCCCTGCTTTCACTGCTAACAACTGTGCAGGGTGGCCCCATGACAGTTTCCACAGTACTTGCCCCTCCCTAGCCTAGACTCAGCTCCTGCTTCCCAGCATGACCCAGACATACCTGTGGGGTGACGCTGGCATCTCATTCATTTCTTGGGGCCCTCCCCACACAGCACATGTGGAGCCCTGTAAAACCCCCTGGGCCAGGCAGCCCTGCTGGGCATCTGCCACCAGCTCATCGACATATTTTCCCCAAACACTAGGTATCAGGACAGTCTTAGACTACCTGACATCCCCATTCCTAGCCCTCTCCTACACTACAGTCCCCTGCCATGGTGGAGCTGAGGTCCCGGTGCTGCTGTCCCCACACAGACACTCTGTCCCACAGTGCTGCCAGATGAGCAGGCAGGAGCAGGTAGCATTGTCCCCACCACTGATACCACCTCTGTCCTCACACCATTGCCCAGGTCTGGGGGAGTGGGACATCTCTGCAGCTGATACCAGCTCTGCCCCAGGGCCACACTCTGCCCAACACCCCTTCTACTTGGGCCAGGACACACAGAACAATACCAGCCAGCATTGGTCACTTGAGGCCACAGAGGTAAGGGCACTGGAGAATGCCATCCAACAAGCCAACATAAGCAAACTAATGGTGCTGCAGCCCCCCTCTATTTCTAAAAATCTCCACAGTGTAGCTCAAAAACTCAGACAAACAAATGCAAACTCAGGCAAACTATGCACAAGTACACCCAATACTAGAAGAGTGGGAACCTGTTAGAGTTTATAAAGCACAGAAGTTGAATTTATTTGCAGAGAGCCTGGAAACTCAATCAGTACTTGAAATAACAGACAAGACAAAACCACCTATTCCAAATGACTCAAGAATGCATATATATGCTGTAATAGTAAGACTAAAACAAGCTCTAAATCTTAAAACTGATATGTAGAGCTGCACAAGATTTTGGCAAGGCTGAAGGCCTTCTTTCTGCATCCTAAATTTGCTGTACTTCAATTTGTACTTCAATGCTCACTTCAACTGCTCTTCAATACAACGTATACTGCAATGCTTTTGCCCACTTCTGCAATTTAGTCTTATAGCAACAGCTTCTATGTTAATAACACTGAAAATCTCTGACTTAGGAAAATGTGAAAGAAAAAACACAAGACTTTTATATTGCTTACAAGGCAAAAGTGAGAGTCCAGTGAAAATCCTCCCTGGGGCATTATTTTCAGAAATCTAGTTACAGTTTAGGCAAGCTATTTGTTCTTATAGGGCTGCCTTATAATGCATGAAGGCTTGGTGTTGACAGTAGTACAGAGCTACGCTTTAATTTGTTCAAGGTCACACAGGAGATCTGGGGTGAATTTATAAATTTTTGCCTCCACCACCAGTTAATCCCAGGAAAGTAACCCCAGCACCACCTTGCTGAACAAAGTCAATATGAAACTGCCTAACTATGCTGAAAAAAACTGTACTACACAAGCTTTTAAGTGTGCAGAAAAGGATCCATCAAGACAAGGAACCACTTTCTTCACTGCCTTCCCCTCCGTGTAGAACACCTACACGGAGTGTGCCATGTATCTCGTGCACTTCTTTCATAGCACCATTATATGTTAGCAAATTAAACTGGGGACAATATCAACCCTGGATTAAATGCTGTGTGTTTTCACAGCATCGTGGAGTTTTTTTCTTAATACAGCTTGACTGAATCCCCTCCCAAGACTGCCTGTTGACCACTGCACTTCTCGGCTGGCTCCCTGCGGAGGACGCGCTGAGGTGGGAGGTTGGCACCATCAGGAGCGGCTCTCCTGCCCAAGAACTGCACTCTGAGCACACTCTACTGAGGCCAGAGCCATTCCCGCACCTCACCCCTCGAGAACAACCCAGCCTACGTGTCCCTGCATTTCTCATAATCCTCCTTCTCCCCACACCATCCTCCATCCCTCCGTGCTGTCGCGGGTAGAGGCGTCCTCCTCTGCCACGGCCAAGAGAGCACTGCGGTACCGCTCCCCATTCTTGCCTCCCGCCCTTCCCGAGCTGCCTTTTTTTTTTTTCTGTGTACTCTTGGGCATTGCGCTAATATCTGAAAACTTCGTTTGATGAAAGCAGCGGNCCCTGAGGGACACACCGAGTGTTGGCTGCAATTATTACAGCCGGGGGGGGGGCGGGAACTACTTAGAAAACCTGCCACATTCAGCATATTTTGTGAAGCAAGCACTCAGGAGAATGGCACGAAAAGAAACAGCTCAAACGTAACTCTTCTTAGGCTACTCAAACCCCAAAACAGAACCCTCCACCTTACTCCGACGCGCCTCCACTCTTCCGACACTGACCTCCACTCCCCGGCCGTGGGGGAAACTACGTGAGGCCCGCACGGCATCTCGGGAGTTGTAGTTCCCCATGCGGCTCGACATGGCGGCTCTGCAGGTACTGCCGGCGCTCGCTGCCGTGCTGTTTTGCGTTGCCGCCGGCCAGGGCAGCAAGTACTCCCGGGAAGCCAACGAGGGGCTGGCGGCCACCGGCGGTAAGCGGCGGGAGACCGGGGAGTTCCGGGTGGTGAGGCTGAACCAGGTCTGGGAGAAGGCGCAGCGGGTGAGTGGGGCGGCGCGGGGCGATGGCGGTGCTCGGATGGGGCCCCAGGGTCGGGCGCGGCTGCTTCGAACACTCCTTCCCTGTCAGGGAAATGGGGAGCAGCGGGAGCCTATCTGTGAGGAGAGACCGAGGCTGTCCGGCCCCGACTCGGGGCTGCGGTGGCCATTGTTCGGTTCTTGGGCATGGCTGGCCCCGACCGTCACCCAGCCAGGGAGCCGCTCAGGCCCGCGCCGTGCGGACTGTCCCGGCAGGGGGGAACAGCCGGGCTGTGTAAAACCTCTCGGGAGAGGATATGTGTATCTGTGTCCTGGGAAATGTTGATCTTCCCGTGTTTAAATGCAGCAAGTCAAACCTGTTGCCCAGGAAGTGGAAGGAAGAGGGAAGCCCCTCTGGTGCCATGGAGGATCAGCGCCTGGCTCCAGTGCTCGCTGGTTGAATGCTTTAGCCCTGTTGTTCGGGACAGTGATGCTCTCATCTGTCTGAAGGCGGTGGCCTCGATTCCTGCTCTGCACAGGACAGGAGTTCACTGCACAGGAGAGGAGGGAGCTCTCCATCCTCTTGGTTGTGTCACCTTCATTTACACCAAGTGATGTGGGCACGTGGGAGGACCAGCAAATGGGTATCACCATTCCCAGATGAGAGCCTTAATTCTGACAGTGGTACTTGAGAAGACTGCACTGCGCATATCCCCTGAATATTATGGACCATGGGACTTAGGGTCATGACTGGCAAAGGTTCAGTTATTTCAGGCAAAGAAATATGGTTAATTTTGGGTCTTCTGTATGTTGAATAGCCTGAGCTATTAAATTGGCATCCCTGGGTTCAGCCAAAAAGTAGAACCCTGCCATAATGCTGCCTCCCAATGTGTTAAAAGAAGGTATCAAAAATACTCCTTTCCTCAAGGGGAGAAGGATGGAATGGGGCAGAGGACAGTGTGTGTTAATGACACTCCAGCTGTGAACTGACAGCTGAAAAAGAAACAACACAGAGACTAGAAATAATCTATAATGATAGTATTGTCAGTTACCTCTCACTTTTCCAATTACAGTCTTTTCTCATTTTCATACGTGGATCTTCTGGAATTAAAATTTGAGATGCTTTACATCATCTGTGTTAAAATATTAAAATATGAAATTAACTCTGTCAGTAAATAACTAACGTTTAGTAAATTCTGTCTGTGAGCCAGATTTCAGAGATGCAAAACCTACTTGAACTACACTTGCCGTCATCTTAATTTCTCTTTCAAGTACAACTGACACCCAGCATGTGTTTTATAAAGTGATTTTTCAGTATGTCTGGACAATATATGAAATAAAAGGAAAATTATGCCCGTGTGTTACATCTGCTTTGATATAATTGCATGTACCAATGCAGAACTCTTAATTCCTTTATTTTGGTAGTGGTAGAGATAGTGACACTGAAAATAGGGAACTACTTTGTTTTGACATAAAAGACAGATTCTGCAATTTAGCATTGCAACACACAATTGGATGAGCAATCCTTAAAAAGCCCCAAAATGTTACTTAGTGGGACCAGAAACTGGCAAGCCAGACTTCCATCTTTTTTCCCTGAGGGTGGGAGGGTTTAATATTTCTCCAGCATTTCTTTTCAGAAATAGTAAATTTGTGGTAAAGAGCTCTTTCCTCTTGGAAGCAAGCGTGTAGGTAAGGATGTTGCAGGTTATGACTGTAGCCAGCCAAAAGGCAAATTATTTAATTGTTGTGATGTTTGATGGATTTCCAGTTTGACTCCTTCCCAGAATTGCCAGGTACCTATCTTGGATGTTAATGTCCAGGCAGCATAAGGAATGAGGAGTAATGAATGAGTGTAAGGAACTTGTTGCTTTGTTATTTAATCATTAAACTTAGCTTTTCACCTCTGCTTCTAGTTAGTTATTCCAACATGTGAATGATGTTAGTAAAGTGTTGAGTCTTACCCGTTGACATTCTGTACTTGGTGTAGTCAGGGTCCTACATGAGATGATCTTAAAGGAAGCAGTTCTTGAACTGAATACTTTAAATTAGCTTAAAATAGCTACTGGCTATTTTTTTTCCCTGTATTTGCTCAGCATAGCTACATATGAAGTCCTCATTATTTGAGTGCTGACTAATATTAGAACTACTGAGATGCTTGGCCATTCCCTTCATAGTTTGTAGCAAATTTTTCTCTCAGTCTTCCTCCTGAAGCTTCAGGGTACAATTCTTGCTGAGAAAAATGGTGCCACTGAAGCAGTAACACTCAAGATGTCCAGGTCCTCCTGCACCAGAAGAGCAAAGAAGTACATGATTAAGGTCGTTCTTTTACTTTAGCACATATTAAAAACCATAAATAAAGTGGTTCCTTCTAAGTGCCTTGCTTCTATCAAGCAGTTCCCCACAAGTAGGTGGTAGAGAAGACGTCAGGGATGCTCCTTTGCATTAGTATTAGAGGGATCAGAAGTTTTAATGTGTTCTGTAAGTATTATATTTACCTGTGATTCTAACTGCTCTAGATTTTAGTAAATTATTTCAGTAAGCCAAGTGCTAAATACAGGAACAAAAAACTGATTTAAAACTCGAAATAGTTATATTCAGTGGCACAGGATTAATTAAAAGGACAGCCTAAGATGGAAGCAGAAACAATGTGGATAATTTCCTGAATTCCTGTCAATAGGAATTCAGTGCATTAGCTCAAAGTAATGACATTTTTCCTAGTTACTTTGAAATAACCTACTGACACACAAAGGAATGGCTGAATCTTTTCGGTATCATTCTGATGTTTAAAAATAATACTGAATCCTGAGTCTGTCTTTATTAAGCATGCTTCTTCCTCACTGAAAATGAGAATTATTGTAATCTGTAATCTGGTTTTAATGATTAAAAAAAAACCTTCAGTAAATAAACTTGTCCTAGGACCGACAGGCCCAGGAGTTTTGAACTGGATCTGAGCTCCCAGGAGCTGGGTGCGCAGCGGGTGGAGGGGTTTTATCACATCTCTTCTCTGGGCTTGTCCTTACCTCACCTTCTGTTTGTTGACATGCATGTAGACACAGACAAAAGTATTTCTGAAGTATTAAGATGATCTGTTACATTTCTGTGTTTTAAACTGAATAACTAAAGTCTCTAAAATTTTGAGATCAACTTACGGCAGTGCTGCTTAGCCAACTGCATATTAGTCATTGTCTCTGTTCTTGTTTTCTCTGTAGCTCACAAAGTTTCAAGCTGACCTAGCTCCTGTCGTTAGGCTCAGTGTCTTACCTTTTTTGCTCTGTTATGTCAGACAGGAATATGTCTAGGTTTTGTATGTTTTAATGCACATAAACCATGTTAAGAAATTATCTGAGGATTTTCATTTTGATCATAGTAAAAATCATTGATGAAGTGGCTTTTTGACCTGCAAGGCCATCCTCAGTGACCTGGTAGTCTGAAAAACTGTAGTAACCAATAAAGTTTACCAACTCACTGTAACTATATGGCTGGAAGGTGGTCCACAAGAAAGCACATGTGGTGGCAATGGCATGTTGTTTGAGAAGAATTGCTGTGCCATACTGGTTTGTATGTATCTCTACTGGTTTCTGAGGTAACTCTGAAGCAAGAGGGGACTCCACATAACTAAATACAAACTTTTCTCTTTTCTTGTCAGCTCCATCTCTCTGCTGTGAAACTGGCAGAGTTGCATAGTGATCTGAAAATACAGGAAAAGGATGAGCTGAGCTGGAAAAAACTGAAGGCTGAAGGGCTGGATGAAGATGGAGAGAAGGAAGCCAAGCTCAGACGCAACTTAAATGGTAAGGTCTGTCTTGGAAATGAGGTGTTTAAACTTTGTATCTGTGTTAGTGTTTGAACTGTTAAATAACAGGTTGTCTTTCTGGGCACTGAGCACACACGAGTTCTTTGGAGATCAGTAGGGAGCTGCAGGAGCCTAAGAGATTCCTTTGCTCCAAATAATTTCAGAATAGGTCATTAAACCTGGGACTTCTTTATCTTACACTGTTGGGTTTTCCTCTGTGAGCTGCAAAGTCCAGCTCTGCAAGTCACAGATGTAGCCCATTTCTCACCTTCCAAACATCCGTAGTTGGTTCTAATGTTTCTGTATCTTCTGTTCCCTTGCAGTCATTATGACTAAATATGGAATGAATGGAAAGAAGGACTCTCAACTAGTTGATACCAACTATATTAAAGATGGCACAGAAAGTGACACACTAGATGATCCAAGACTGGAAAAATTATGGAGCAAAGTGAGTAAGGTTTCCAGGAACCTGAGTGTATTTCTTCATTGAACTCTTAGCTGTGTCATCTGAGAGCACCCAGACTTGGAAATTATTGGCTTTACCACTCTTAAGTACTGACCAAGCTGCTGTGCTTTGTAGCTCACATCTTTGTGCCCTGAGGGTATCCCACCTGCATCCAGATCATCCAGCTATGGCAGGATGTCCTTGCCAAATAAAACACCCACATCAGTGTGAAGGATAGAGCCTGGGGACACTGAGATCACACGGAGTATTTCATCACATTTCACTGAACTCATGGCTTCCCTTAGTGTGACGATCACACTGTGTGGCAGTATATCTATGGTGTTTTTCCCAGTTTTCTTATTGTTTATGGACTTTTTTTAAAAGATGCCTTTAAAATAGAACCATTTTGTAGACTGTCTAAAAGTGAAATGTATTGCAGGGAAGGATTTTAAATAAGGACTTTCCCAACCTAGTATTGAGGTTAAAATTTTCAGGATTTGCATTCATGCATAAAACGTGGAAGATGTACTGTCAATTTGGGCAGTTAAAACTGGCAAAGTCATAATCTTCAGAAATTAAATAATTCAAGTTTTAAGAAGCAGCTAGTCAGGTAAATCTAAAGAATTCTCACACTAGTTTAGTGCAGTGGTAGTAAAGCAGAAAAAAAGATTTGCTGGATTTTCAAATGTTACTGTAACTAGATACAGCTCTGGCAACAATATCATGTCCTGTGCTTTGGGGAACAGTAAAATGCAATAGAAGAAATATTCCCTAAACAAAAAAAAAAGAGTTGGGTCTTAATAGGTATCAAAAACATTAACTTTTGATCAGGCATTGCAGCAAGTAAGCCACCAGATTTGTGGTTAGTGCTCCTGCTGTGAGCAGTGCTTCCTTAATTGTTACAGAGCAAGTGCACAGTAGTGATAAAATCCTCACTTGCCAGTAGAGTAAGATGAAGTAAAGAATGTGTTTAATATCAGGCTGCATCCCTCGTGCACATGGTTCCCTTACAGCTGCATATGGAGCTCCATGGCCCTTATTTCTGTATTAAATTGTTTCCCATGGAATAGAAATGCCAGACACTTTTCACCGGGTAGTCGGTAGCAAGTCCAGCTTTATAAGTCTGAAGCAAATATCCTTTTGACATGATTAAAGATATGTTACCCATCAATCCTAAATCCTGATCACATACAAATATTAAGAGAATTAAAACACAAGATCTAAGGAAAAACTACACATGATAATTTTCTAAATGCTGTGAGAAGTGAAAAGACGTTTTGGCAGTTGAGGGCACCTAAAAGCACTTGGCCTGGAAAGCATAACGCGCTCATATTTCTTTCAGGCCAAGACCTCTGGGAAGTTCTCTGACGAGGAGTTGGATAAGCTTTGGCGAGAATTTAAGCATCACAAAGAAAAGATTGGTGAATACAATATTCTGTTGGAGACTGTGAGCAGAACAGAAGGTACCTGAACATTTCCGTGATGTTTCACGATCAGTAGAACTCTTGCCTCTGCCCATCGCTTCCATCACTTCCAAATTTCTTTGAAACTCCTGAGATTTCTGTAAGAACTGCTTGCAGATGCTGGCATGTTCAGATACTGCTTGAGTTTAGTTCTGCATTAGCTGCCAAAACTCTTGCCAGCTAACGAAAATGTTCCCATTTCAGTTTTCTGATTCTGCCTGCATTTCAAGCAGGGAAGATGCCATCAGATTAACAATGATGGCCATTGTAGTTTACAGGAAATTATGCGGCAAGTATAAATCCACTGCTGCAAAATGCGGTCCTAAAGTCTGCAGAACATGCGTGTTTTGTCTCACCAGCTGGGAGCCCGAGAGCCTACTGAATATCTTAGGCACCAAGCCTGAGGTTTATTAGAGCATCAAGGATCTGAACCCAGCTTGCTGTACTAATCTTAACTAACTTGGGATATCACTAACCTGGGAAAATAAGAACATTTCCTTACTAAAATCTGGTGGCCAGTAGGAGTTATAAGATATTTCTGTAACATCACCCTCCAGAGTACCGAGGAACATTGATCTGAATATTGACCTGCAAAAGGAATTACTTCTTAAAGTCTGATTTTGATGCTTTATTTACACTCAGTTTAAATCCTAAGAACTTAGCATATTTTATCCACCTCAGATTTAAGGGATTTCTGGAGTTTTTGACCTATCGAGATTTGGCCCACAAGCAGTAACACTATTGTTCTTCAACAGATATCCACAAAAATGTTATCAATCCATCTGAGGAGAACCTGGTGAAAGAGGAAATCTTGCACAACAAACACAGAGAACTCAAGGAGAAGTTAAGAAGCATCAATCAGGGGTTTGAGCGTTTGCGTAAAGTCAGTCACCAGGGATATGACACAACCAGTGGTAAGATACAGTGGGGTTTGTGTTTATTTGGGATTCATTTCATTTTTCAAAAATGAAAATCAGTGGGCAAGCAATAAGTTGCAGTCACAGTATCACAGTGCATAGTGTACCACAGTGGGCTGAGAGGTGCAGCCAGCCAGTTCTATTTAGAACCTAACACTGGAAGCCTAATGAAAGGATACAATCAGTGTGTTAAGAGGACAGTTCTGTCTTCCATGCCCTCACGAGAAGGGATATTACACCTTCAGCCCCAGAAGGGCAAGTAAATGAGACAACATGCAGCGCAAGCAATGCTATTATCCAGTTCCTAGGGGGTTGGGTTTTTTTGCTTTTAAAAACCTACTTTTTTTATCCAGTACTAGTATCTAGTTTTATCCAGTGCTTGGATACTTCTCGCTTTTCATCTAAATAGATCTATTAGTGATGCAATGCTTAATATCTCTGTGCTTAATATCTATATATATGTGAGAAAGCATCTTGATCTTTCATAGAAGTTGGGCATTAAAAACATTGTGTCAGGATTTTCATTTGGTGATGTGTGTTTGTTTAGAATTTGAAGAACCCAGAGTGATTGATTTGTGGGATATGGCCAAATCAGCCAATTTCACTGAGAAAGAACTTGAATCTTTTCGGGTAAGTAGAATTCCATGACTTCTCTTGCAAAAGATATTTTGCAATATAAAGAAACTCTTGATGCTACTCTGATTGCAGCCACTTCTGTATTACCCTCCAGACACCATTAAAAAGTCATGCTGCTTTTTAAATACTTTAGATATATAAACGTGTGTAACTAGTCACATGCATGGTTCTGTTATAATGAGAATGAAAATTCTGAATCCTCGCAAAACAAGTGTTGCATATTTTAAATCTTTGAAAGATCAGGCCCTGCTTCTTTGTTTTCAGTGCACCAGATTTACTTCTCTCACCCAAAGTCTTAATTATTTCTCTGGGAAGCAGTGTAATCTGTATACCCAGCAGTTTCCTTCTCATGCCCATCTCTTGTACTGTTAAATTCCCATGTTGGAGCTGTGCAAAACTAACCAAACTACTGTAATAAAGATTGCTTTTCAAGGAAATAATATAGAAATTCATTCCTATGCAGTTCATACCACTTTCATTCAATTCAGGTTGTATGGAGAAAACATTTGATCTTTTTATCTGACTCTGCCTGTTTATCAGATTTTAAAAAGAGGCTTCTTTTAAAAATTGTCTCCCTCCCCTCAGTCCACTGTTCTTATGCCTAAATTTTTACTTGGTGTTCACTGCTGTCATCTTGTAGCACCTCACAACTACCCAGAGTCTCCTTTTGAAGGCTCTGCAGTGGGTCATTTTCAGCACCTGCTTTCAAAATCAGGAGCCTGGTGGTGATAGTAATGGATTGTCCTGGTGATAGTAATGGATTGTCCAGATGTTCTTAAGAAGCAGGGAACTGAAAAAGCTTTCTGTGCCTGACTTAGTAAAATATCATTAGGAGTGACTTGGCAGGAGAAAGGAAGCCTTGGCAAGAAACTTCTGTGAAGCTGTGTGTATTTGTTGTCTTAGGAGGAGCTGAAACATTTTGAAGCAAAAATTGAAAAGCACCATCATTACCAGAAACAGTTAGAGATTTCACACCAGAAACTGAAGCATGTAGAGGGAACTGGAGACAAGGATCATCTGAACAGAAACAAAGAGAAATATGCCATGCTGCAAGAAAAGACAAAAGAACTAGGATACAAGGTCTGTATAAATCCAGTGTTACATACATGTTGAAAGTTTAACTCAGTAGCAGAGGCGAAGTAGATTATCCAGTGCTGATTTTTCATGCAGGCTGAATGATTTCCAGAAGGGGAGTTCAAGGCACATCTGTTCCCCATGTTTAGTATAGCATACACATAATTGTTTTTTATAGATCTAATTCTAAAAGGCCTGAAATCTTCCTGCTCTCTGCTCTTTCTGTTGTCACAAATACTCATAGCAAAATCTGAATATATTAATGTTACTGAAATTTGTTTCATGTGTTTTGTTTTCCTGATAGGTGAAGAAGCACTTGCAAGACTTGTCCAGCAGAATCTCTCAAGGTCTTCAACACAATGAACTATAAAAACTTGTTCTATTTCATGGGATCAATCTATTAACACAAAGCAGTTACTGTATTTTTTTGAGCAGGGCTTACCCAGGAGTCCTTCTGAAATAGTAAGGATTGAGCAGATGCATCCTGTAAGAAATGTTTTTGTCTACTTAATTACCAATTTTGTATTTGCACTATAAAATTAAATTATTAGATTATGTATTTAGGTTGCACATCTTGGATCATATAAATCTTACATCTGAATCAAGTAGCAGCCTTTGAAATAATCAGTCATGTCAAAAGGAAAAAATATGTGAACTGTCAAAGGATTCCTTCTAGTAAAAAAATACTAATCTTATAGTCAGGTAAGCTATTTTGATCAATGAAAGCAAACGCTGAGGTATGGGAAATTTACACAGAGGCCAGAAAAGTCTTTATTTCAATGCTTGGCCTATTACATTTCCTACTTAAGGTAACGAAAATACTTTTACTGACTTTGAGCAGTGGCTCAGAGCTGCACTGCTGCACTGTATATGAATCTTTCATGTGAGAGGGGGAGGAAAGGTAAGGAGGGAACAAGTACTGAGGTCAATTTGCACAGCTTAGTTATTGACTAACACATCTGTGTACAATTATCTTATTCGTGGTTGCTTGGTTTTGTTACACTTACTCATTAAAAAATCAAAACAAGATCCTGGTAAGGTTTTTTTTTCTGCTTCCCTTTCATATAGGCAGAAGTAACCAGACCTGGTTTTTGAGCATGTTGCTAATTCCCCTAATGTTTATTCACTTATTAGTTTTTAAGAGAGGAGGAGTAGTTTTGCACCACAAGAATGTGTTTATGTTCTGAGTAGGCAGAAGGCTTTCTAAAGCAACTTCTCTCTGACCATATATTCCAGTGCAATCTCCAGGAAAGATTGTTATCGCTTTCCCTTTCAAGACCAGATTTTTCCGGTCAGAATTTTGGCAAACATCAGACACTTGGGTTGAAATTGTCTATAATTACAATGCTGGCCCTTTATTTCAAATAAAAGTTTCAAATGAAACTGTTCCAGGAACAAGGCTAAGACCAAGGTCCAGTCTGGGTAAATCATTACAACTGCTTGGTTGAGGAGCTCTGTCCCTCACAGATGGCAGTGCTGAGATGTGCTGCATGAGGAAGCTGTCCTGGAGCCTCGCTCACCGTACCTGTTCTGTGAGAAATACTGAAGAGACCCATTCAGTCAGAATAACACACTCATCCTGGGTCATCATGGGTTAAAAGTAGCATGATTCTGTACTTAAAAACTATATCTTCATGTGCTAGTGATCTGAACCAAAACTGTGCTAGCAGTCTTACTTTGAGATTCTCTTTGAAGCAGGAAGCTTTTTAATTTAATGTAAGCTAAGAGTTATTTATATTCCACAGAATCATTGTCCATCATGATAACAGGCCACCATCAATATTAGCAGTCTCCTTAGAAATGGTTCTGTTCATGTAATTTATGGTATAACTTGGGCTGACGAACTAAAAAAAGTAAATGCAAAAATAGCTACAAGTCATTTCTGCAAAAATTGAGATTTTTTTTTTTTCTAGATGCTACACACTATTTCTTCCCCAGACTGTGATTTTAAGGGCTGTTCAGCTTCTATATCAAAGCAGTGGCTGTATTACCTTGCAAGTTTGTCTTTGTCAGTTCCTTGTGAATGCAGAGCAGAAGTGTATTCTGTACTGTGTTAGAAAGTGCAGACTTCCCCTATGTCCTTCAGTTTTCCCTTTGGCAGGGCGAGAACTAAATCTGTGTGCCACAGGTGAGTTTGGTGGCTGTAGCCTGCATGTGCAGAGTCCCCCAGCACTGGCTCCTGGATGAAGAATTTGGACACATGCACTAAATGCCATCAGCAGAGGAGAGGCGCTGTGCAAAGCACTGAGCCACTCCTGCTGAAAAGTCCTAGCTGGGTTGGAGGGAATGGAACAGCTTTCACAGAATGTGTTCAGATCCTGCGGCTGGGGGAGATGTGCTGCACACGGGAAAGCAACGTGACATTCTCAGCCTGCACTAAAGGCAGGCACAGCAGCCGTGTGCTCCGCACAAGAGGGCACAGCACAAAGCTGCGTTTCATCTTCAGTGTGTACCTGAAGTAGAATATGCTTATCCAAGAATTTCTGAAGAAGTTTGGAACAGCAGAAGGTGCAGGATTCATGGAATGAGTAATCAGGGTCTGATCAGTTACTGAACAAGTGCAGAGGTGCTTCAGCAGAGGCTTTAAAGAGGCGATGGCTGAACCAGGCAGTGGCTGTACTGTGTCTTTACCTACCACACCATGACAGTAATTGGGCGCAAAGGCCAGGTGGGCTCAAGCAGAGGGAATGCTTGGCAAGTGCTGCAAAGTACAAGAGGCTGACAAAATACATGTCACGGTTATTTAAAATTGAGAACAAGTCACAGCTCATCAGAGGCAAGGGTTGGAGACCGGGGTCAGCACAGTCACCTCACTGCAGTTACTGAATAGAGCTGTTAGTGAGTCTTTGGACCCAGAGATTTCTTGCACAAACCTAGAGCAGAACAAAATTTAAAAGGCTGTTGCTGCCCTGCATTCAGCTTCCCCCTGAAATAGTCTGTGGCTGAGTTAGAGTCTACAGCAGCGTAAGGGAAAATATGAGCAGTAGTCTCCATTCCTGTCAAGGCTCCTTAGGGGCTTTTCCTGCTTTTTAAGATTTGGGGACAGACTAGGGAGATGTAAAGTCTGATTGCACTCCAGTTTGCATGATCTGTACCTCAAACACATCAATGTACATACAATTCAGTTCCTTATTGCAGTTTTAAGCCTCCAAAGACAATTCATATGGCAGAAATAACGAGTGGATAGTGTTTGAGACATTGGAGATTAAAAAATAACTTGAGTGACCACTCCTATGTTTCTGTAAATAGCAACAAAAATTCAAAGCCAAGAAAAAAGGTACAAATAAATATACCTACAGTCCTGTAGCCTGTGAGAGGTGAATAATGGAGTTCATAAGTGAGACTGCATGAAAGAAGCATTTGAAAAGGAAAGAACTACCACTTTCATACAGTGGTTGAACCTTCTCTTCCTTGACTATTTTATCTGATCCTTTTGTAATTATTCAAATTACCAAGATTTTTAAATCACTCTGAGAAATAATTTGAAATACAAAAGCAGGAGCAGAAAAAGGAAGAAAGAGGTGCATTTGGGGGAAAACAATCAGAACATTTCATATTTTATAGTCAGTCAAATTCTGCCCTGAAAAGAACCTTCAGTTTAAGTAAACATGTCAGTGACTTCACACAGGACAGATTT
>VZRN01001393.1:679614-741267 GCA_013397935.1 Dasyornis broadbenti | reverse complement strand
AAAAAAAAAAAAAAAAAAAAAAAAAAAAAAAAAAAAAAACAAAAAAAAATTGAAAAAAATTGAAATAATCAGTATATGTGCAAATAGGGTTCCTCACCTTTGTGTTCTAGAAGACTGGGATATGTAATTTCCCCAGATTTCAGCATCAGAAGAAGGCATGGGGAAGCAAAAGACTAGAGGGTCACTGTGGCATGGAGTTACCACCTTCTGTCACCCCTCAATACAGAGAATAGGAACCTGTTGGATCTGCTCAGCCCAGAGGATGCAGGAGCAGCATTTGGATCATTCACTAACATGGTTTCTCCACAGTGACTGTTTCCCCTCCTGGGAAAAGGACCCTCATATTTCAGCCACCAAGGTCAACATTTATCTTGTAAATACAATATGTATTTTAATCAGCTTACTTTTTCTGAGCTCCAGTACTTCTTCCCCTACAGAATTGAGTGCACTGGTGGAATAAAGCACGACCAAGAAAGAGCATGCCATTATGGCATGGTTTTATTAATTAGTTTCTCATTATAATTATGCTATTGCAGTGTTTAGCCCTATAAGGTATGACATATCTATGGTGGACACTGTACAACACACAGTCCTTTACTGGCTCAATAAAAGTATCAGAGGGCACTTGGTCTTCCTAGATCAGAAGAGCTGACAACACATTTCCTGAAAAAAAATTGAGGATTGGAAATTGTTTTCAATCTAAGCAACAATAACCACCACAGTATGGCCCAGATTCTTCTTTCTCATTGCTCTCAATTAATTCCTTGAAGCTGACTCCTAAGCTTGGAATAAAAGTATCAGGCTGCACAGGTATGCACTAAAAAATTTTAAAAATGCATTAAAAAGCACCTATTTTTCCATCATAAAAGCTAAGCCGTCAGATGGCTGATTTCCTTTTCACCACCTGTTATATACTTAATTTTATTCTTTCTGTTTGTCTGCCTTGAGTCCCTATTTACCCAAGAAAAATTTAATAGAGATACAATGCTCATAATCAGCATTCAGCTGATATTTCAGCCAAATGCCAATTCACAGCACTGTTTTATGTCTATTCCTTAATTCATCCTCTCAGAACCTTTCCCATCAAGCATTGTGTAGGTTTGAGCAAGAGTGCAAGGGTGTCTGTTGCAATGCTGATGAATGTGCTCCTATGGAATAAGGGGGAAAATGGAAAAGAAGAGAGATAATTTACAAGTCAAAAAAAAAAAAAAGTGCACTGCTTCCCAGGGAGCATATTTGTTGCTTGCCCATTCAACTACTAGCTTTTGCAAAGCCTGTGACACAGAGGTCCAGGGAGATCAGGCCTCCCACTGGGGAGGTTTAATTTCAGTGTTGAAATACTCAGGGCTGGGCCTGGCTCCTGGGAATGCCCAGGCAACCAGCCCTCCTATGGGAACTGGGAAAGGACAAAAGTTTCTGAAATGTGGTGTATACAGCAGGCATGAAATGCCCTCTCCAGGGACTGCAGTGTCCCTAAGCACTTCTGCAAGCTATTCCAGCTCTCAACCTCCCTTCTCTAAGTAGGAGTCTTGGGATTCAGACTGCTCAGTTCACTTGGAAAGGGTTGGCAGTTAAGGACAGAAACAGTGGCATTTCCTTAAGGACAAAAATAGTGTCATTTCCCCTCCACACAAAACAGCTTCATGGTTTAAACATCATTCATAAAGCAGGGTTGCTGTGACAGAATTCTACTCAACTGAGAAAATACAAATATTTTCAAGGAAATCATGCGCCCTTAGAAGTAAGAGCTTACCTAAGCTGTTACAATGGAACAGAAAGGAGAACAAGATTTAAATAAGAGGCATAAATTACAATGAGAAACAGCACAACTGCTAGGAAATACATTTTAAATGTAAGAATAGCAAAGGACTTTGGATGATTCAAGGTGGATTAAGGATTCTCAATGCAGAACACGTTAAATACACACCTGTCAGACATACACAGAAGTACATCCAAACCTCAGAGCAAAGACTCTAGCTAGACAATTTATTCAGCCCTGGTTTTCCTACAATATTTTGGTTTATAGTACCTGAAAGATAATGAAGATAATGACAGACTCCAGCTCACCATTCTGTGAAGGAATGTGCCGTCTTTTGTTTCACCTCTCAACACTGAATGCGCATCTTATTCATGATCCCTTAACTCAGAGCACGTAAGCAGTTCCTGAATAAAAGACCTAAATCCATATGTCTGAAACTGCAACCACTACATCAAGCTACAGAATTTCTTACACAGTCATGAGAATCTCTGTACAGGTCCCATGAGAACTGCTTACACAAAATGTACTAAACTGAGGTGTCTCCAGAACCCAGCAGTCTCAGAAATCAGGAAATCTGAATCATATTTTTGAACCTCTATCCTGTCATGGTATTTTGAGGTCCATCATAACTATAAATGCAGTCTATTATACTTGAGAGCACACATTCCCACATCGTACAACTCCAAAGAATCCCTTACCTTTATCTGTAGTACAAAGCTATGATAACAATGGGAACATTTTCCTCCTACAAACTCAAGTAATCTAATTCAGTCTCTCTTTCTAATCAATATTTACAAAGTTATTTATAACAAAGGCAACCAAATTATTTAAACCAGAATTAAATTATTCACCCCAATTTGTTTTTTTTTCCATCTAGTAATATAACTTAGAATTGTTGCCATATTTAGAACACTTTTCTGTTTGCCATTAGAAACACATTACTCTAAAGTTGCTGAGTCTGTTGCTCAGCATATCTAACTAAAAGTAGAAAAAGAATACCCACATTCACTATCAATAAACTGAAAAATACGTAAATAATTGATCCCTGACTGTTTAATTCCATGTCTTGCTACAGAACTGAGACATTCAAGAGCAAAAATATTGCATAGAGCATGTGGGCACCTGCAGCCCAGGAAGGAGTGGGTTTGGATTCTACAGTGTATTTGAATGAAAATATCTCTGTGATAAAAAATAAATGTGTTTGTGACTAAGTAGGAGATTTTATAACTGGGTATTGGGTCATTGTACAACCATCCAGGCTAGTAGAGGTATCTTGCCATGTATATGCACAATACAGGTTTTGAAAGTAGTTATGTCAAATTAGTGTACCTTGATGTTATTCTTAATAATGGATAATAATTTCTTATAACAGAGAAACATAGACAAGTTCTAATGCAGTTCTGTTAGTCCGACAGAACAGTGTGAATGACTGCTCAGCACCCTGGGACCTTCAGTTAATGACTTAGTTTAAAGATTCAAATGCTACAGAATTATTTCAAAAGCTTTGCAATGCCAAGTTCAATTATTCTTGAAATTTTAACATGTATGAAAGACAAAACTTCAAAATTAATTATCTAAGGACAACAAAAATGGAATGAGACATAGAAGATTTCAGATGCTTTTGTATTCTGAAAAGTAGTTGTAGTATTGAAGGTTAAAGTTGCACTGGTATATTGGAGCATTTGAGAGGTGAAACCCCACAAACTGGTTTAGATGCTGCATTTGCCTTAAACATTTATACTTATTCCTACAAGAGTTCTTTTCTTAAACTATCTTTTCCCAGTGTACCAGACAATAAAACCCACCTGCTCAAATTTCTTCAGTCTTGTATCTTCTCTTTCTGACGATACACAACTCTGTAGTGGATTTTTACATTTCCAGTTTGCATCTTGATAGGTTTTATCAAAATGGCTAACTCCCTCACATGCATGAATAGTTTGAGATTAAGGTTTTTGTCAGATACGGTTTGCATCCATAACTAACTTGACATTGAAATTAATACAGAAATAATATTCTGCCCACCACATGCAGCTATATACCCAAGTTTCCCTGTATTTACACACACTTCAATCATAAGTGTTGGTTTCCTTGAATTGAGTGGAGGACTAGAAACTTGAGTACCAGAGGGAAAGACAAAATTAATGATCCAATTTCGGCTTCTACTTACACCTCTATAAATCAAGAGTAATTCCACTGACTTGAGTGGAATAACTAGCAACAAGATTTGCTAAATGCTTCTGGATTTTCTCCCGCTAAGACAGATAAAGGAATAGAACTACTTTTAACCTTCCCCAGAGACACCTCCTGATCCCGAGTATCTTACTGGATTTGCTCACACAAGTATCCATCAGCTAAACTGCTTTACGTATTTGCCAAGGTTTTTAAAAGTAATGAAGAAACCCAAGCACAAAGAGCTGTTCTATGTCTATTGGAGGTGGGCAACCTATGAAATGTAACGGATCTGATGAACTATCAGGTAAACTATTCAAGGAATGGGAAGGCATTTAAGATACTAACCAAATTCCTCGCACAGATCTCTCCAAGGTCTAAGATGGAGAGAGATGACATAAAACCAAATGCTTATGAAACGTGTTCTTTGAAGCAAAATGATAATTCAAAGGTGCCAGAGCAGTTTTGCTGCATTAGACAGGGAACTAGGGTGGCCAACACATTCTATGGAGAGGGAAGTTTACAATGCAAAGATGGTCGGTGCCTTTGCCTAAATAACCTTTCAGGCCAGATATTCAGAGTCCTCTCATTAGTGATTTTGTTGGTCAATCAATAGTTTCACTGGCATGAGAGAAGCATCTTTTAAGTTGCTTCTGGTAAAGATTCATTCCTGAGGGTTTGTGTTATTTAGGAAACTGGATATACGCACTGAACACATAAATCAAGTTTCTCTTTGGTGTTAATGCAGCCTAAGAAGAACAATTTCTTGGTGTTTTTCGAATAAATAGAAAAAGCACTAAACAGCTTCATATAGAAACTGCCAACTTTGAACCTCTTTGGATTTACAAAAGGAAGAGAAAAACAAATATATTAATTTTTGCAACCAAAGTTACTACAGATTACAATGCATTTCATAATTGCCAGTCATGAATTGCAGCAGCAAAACCAACCACGAACAAGACATCTCTATATATAGTATTTAGTTCTGCTTCCATAAATCTTCTGCATCTCTAATCACAAATTGAGACTTAAACATCATCCTTAAATAAAGCACATAACTAAATGGCTCCTACCTGATATAGCTGATAAGACTCCAGACTGTAATACTGCTGTTCCCTAAAGAAAACAGAAAATTTTAGAATGAAAAATCTCTACAAGAAGTAGAAACTTGACAAAATATAGGAAGTATATAAAATTAAAAGGGAGGAGAGGAAATCAGAAACATGGCCAAGATTTCATTTTTGAAAGAGACAAAACATCCCACAGCATTTCAGAAAATATTAGATTATACTTGATAAAGATACAAAAATGCAAACAGAAGTTTGATGTGTGAAATGACATCGGATGTGGGACGTTGTTAAAATATCATTGAAATTATAGGAAAGACAACAAATAACTACAGGAATCAGCTTAGATTAGCTAAAGAAGTGAGGCTGAGAAAATAACAAAAACAAAATAAAAAACAAAAACAAAAGTTATTTTGTTATTAAGTAATTTTTCCATTTTAAGATTGTCTTAATTTCCATTTCAGAACATCATATTCTATCATTTCTGCAACTCTGTGGCCTCCTGCTGCAATCCTCTGTAAGGCAGAGACTTCACAAATAGTGGCGACTGCAGAGGCAACTCAGCAGAAAGAACAGTAGAGAGATTTAAAAGCTACCTTTTATAATCCTACAAAACTCAGCAAAACATGCTTTTGCCTGTGGGAGAACCTTTTAAAATTATTATGGCATAATGTACAAATATAAGTGCATGTTTTTAAATGCAGAGCATAACACATATCTGAACCTACCCTGTGATTACATCAGAGAAGAAAAGGGGTAAGTGACCTCACTCAAATCATATGCTTTTGTTACTCCTGCTATGATACTCAGACAAAAACTAACAACGTGATTATCTAAGCCCTGCATATCTCATAGTATTACTCGTAAATATAAGTTAAATATCCTTGTAACATACAATCTTTTATCTGAGACCCAGGAGCTGAGTGCTGGGGTCTGTGATGCAGAGCTGTTGGTTCAAACCACCCCAGCACTACAACACCCACAGTAAGCAGATATGCACCACTCGTGTATCACACATCATGAGCTGCATGGCCAGGGCTATTTTAGCTGTGGTAGTGAGCTGGGTGCTGTCAGATGACATTCATTTTTGATGTTCTGCTTCCAAATATCTTGGGTAGAGTTCAATGATAGCTGTTAGGAGAACCCACTGGTTTGATATGCTGGATCGTTATTCATAGATTAGCTCGGTTGCCCTAAAGAGCTGATTAGAATCTAAGCCTGGCATTTATTTCTGTATGTACAAATAACCACCATGGCACATAATCCTTTTCACAATCAAAATGGGATTTTCTTTTCCCCCTTCTGTGTATTTTGGAATATCTTTGCCTGTCTCTCACCAGTTGTTTTTTTTTTTTTTCTTTTAAAGTTTCATTTTATTTTCTTCAAACTTTCATTCACTTAACATTTCATGAAATAGATGATTGATCAGACCAGTTCTCATTAAAAAAAAAAATAAAAAAAATCAGCAGTCCCATATGAAGAGAATCAGGCCTAACTTTCTCTATATAACTTTCCACTGATTAAATACTTAATCCTGCTCTGTTGCTGCTTTTGGGAGTTTTAGTGTTTGGGCACAAGATCAGCCCAAAAAGTCCAGATCATCTAGTATAAGCTCCACAGCAAGGAGCAAAGATACTGCACTGCACAGTTTCCTGACTATAGAAAAAGTTTTGCCAGATTCATAGTGACAAAAAGTATCACAACAACTTGGCAAGCTCACCTCCATGGCGTTTAAAGGAGCCAGAAGCTTACAAGTTAGATGGATAGAAACAAAAAATGGAAAATACTGTCTCAAGATTAATTCTTCCCCTTACTGGCTATGATGGATAGCTGTTCAATACAAAGCATGCATTTCCACAGACCCAAAATATTTTTGTTTCCTATTATGCCTCCTAAAAAGGAGGAACCTACACTTCCAAGAAAAAGCAGACTAGCCTCTGCAGGCTTTAATGCTGAGCACAGCTCCATCACTGGCAAGAGGAATGAAATACCAGTCACCTGATAACTGTGTCGACATTTCAGACACACCTCATCAGCCACAGCTTATGTAATTCCCTTTGTGTATCTTCAGAAATAAAGCTTTTCTTTCAGCTCATCTAAGTTTGGCAGCTTTTTATAGCTCCATTATTCTGTGCCTACTGAGAGTTAGAGTTCGCAGAACAGGGAAGATGAACCTCTTGGAACCCGTCCAGAAGATGGACACAAAATGATGGGAGGGCTGGAGCACCTCTCCTTTGAGGAAAGGCTGAGAGAGTTGGGGTTGTTCAACCTGGAAAAGAGAAGGATCCAGGGAGACCTTAGAGCAGCCCTTCAATACTTCAAGGGCATCATAAAAAAAGATGTGGACAGACTTTTTAGCAGAGCCTGTTGTGCTTATCACAAAGGGTAATGGTTTTAAAATAAAAGAGGTTCGATTTAGACTGGATATAAGGAATAAATTTTTTACTATGAGGGTGGCGAAACACTGGCACAGGTCACCCGGAGAAGTCGTGGATGCCCCATCCCTGAAAATATTCAAGATCAGGCTGTATGGGGGTCTGATCAACCTGATCTAGTGAAAGGTGCCCCTACTCACTGCAGAGGGGTTAAACTAGGTAACCTTTAAAGGTCCCTTCCAGCACAAAATATTCTATGCTTTTTAGGTCTCAGTAGCTTTAGTCTAAGCGTGTGTAAGAAGTTTTGCCCCAATCTGGGTCCTCAGACTAGAAGAAATGCTCAACATAAATGAGAGGCCCCCAGATTCTTCTTTATGAAACAGGACTTTATACTTGACAGTAATAAAAACCAAAATTTGCATTGTGAGATTTTTATTCTGCACATAAAAAAACTGCACTCATAAACAGAGGCTTGATTGCAACTTTGGTCAAATGCTTAATTTTTGCAGAGGAGATGATCTAGATTGTTTTTTCTCCTTTCCCTTCCTTTATTTTAAAGCTATTACATAGTAACAAAGCTATGCAAAATATCCATTTTTTTCAAGAGGAAACCATCAAAATCATGTCTCAAAATCCCAGAGTCCCTGAATAGCAGAAACTGTGAAGCAGACTTTGCTAACAATCAAGAAACACTCTCCTGCCTGCTGTGTGTAGCTGGTGGCACATCATCACAGCCCTCTGACTGCTTAACATAGTTCATGTGTAGAAGGAGGCAGCAGATAACAGTCACATAATTTTTTATGAAAATAAACTTGAACTGTCATAAACTTTGCAAAGGACTCAATTAGAAATCCTGAATGATGATTTGAAATCAGTGTCACAAAGAAAAGTTTAAAGTGCTTTTAGAAAATGGAAGAGAAAAGGTATCGATCATGTCCAAAGTGCTGCAAAGCTGAGATATTTCAGTAAAAAGAAAACAGTCCCTAATGAAACTGACAAAGTATTTTTCTTGTAAGGATTAAATAGTATGACTTATTCTATTATTCTAAATCACCAGTAAAGTTTAAAGCCTGAGTGCTTAGGCTGCCACAAGAAAACTGAAGTTCCCAGGAAAAGTCAACAAATACAGGCGCATGGAGGAACCTTTAAAGGTCATCCGCCTTGATGGGCTGTTCCACCTTGCCCAGCAGTTGATCAGGTTCAGAACAAAAGATACAAAATTATTAAACTTCATGCTCCTTTCTAAGAACTCTAAATGAAACAAACTCCTTCCCATAGCATGCTTCAGGTGCAGGGCTCCAATTTCAGCCACAAATTCTTGATTACTCAGCTTCATCTGTTGCAAGCCAGCTGCTGCCCTACAGAAAGATTGCTGAAGTCAGTTCAGAAACATCTCCACTTGCCAAGCCAAGCCTGAACATCAGCTATTTCACCAGGCATGAAGCTGGCAATTTCAGTGCCACTGGCAAGCTGTGGGCTATGCCACATTAAAATAAACCCCTTAAAACCTGTGGGATAATCAAGTTCCGCTCATATGTAAGTTACAGGTCTTGTTTAAAAAACAAGAGGCGAGAAACAACCAAAAGTATTGTTTAATTCTAGTCCAGATTTGTGTAGCCATCCTCTCTCACACATTTTTACAGAGGCCTCTGCACTTGTGATTCTTATATGCTTCTGTTGAGAGGTGTCACCTGCTCCTTGTTCTGGGCTTCCCAGCTGTTTGCGGCCAGGAGCCACTTGCCACATAACCCAGAACACAACCATTAGCATCAGAGTGTGACCATTACCTCAAAAATGTCACAACTTGCCTTTAGCATACTCTGAAGCTGTCCACTCATGGGAGAGAAAGAAAAGCTGGGCTGAGTTCCCTGCCACAACTACCACAAAAGCCAGTACCTGGATCCATCTGCCAGATAGCAGAAATTCAGATTGTGGAGTCTCAGTTGCAGTTACTGAAGGGTCAAATTTCAAGCTCTGCTACTGGTAGTACATGAGGCCATGGGGAAGCTGACACAGCAACAAGGCACATGATTTGCTCTTGTCTTTTGCCTTTCAAAACCAGACCTAGAATTACTACATCCAGGACAGTCACACTAGGAGCGTGCTGAACAACTGGACTGGAATGCAATTACATGGTCACATACCAATTTTTCCATGGGACATCTGTCTTATTCACTGCACGAGAGGGACACATGTGTGGGTACAATCAAGATGGCATGAGTAACTGTAAATCTGTCAATTCCTTAACACTGAGGAGCTTAACTTTTCAACCTAAACAACATCCTTTTAACATCACACACATATCTCATTATGCACAGAAGTATCCAGACAGAATTCTAGAGGAAGCAGCTATGCAATACCATCCAAGGCATATAAAATACCTGGTGTAAACACATCAGTGATGTTTGTGTCTGTCTCCAGGCATTACTACAAGCCAAGCTTGCATACTTGCTAGACCAAAAAAACCAAGTCAGGAGCGTGTGCAGCTGGCCCAAAGCAATAATGCTCACTCCAAGCAAAGTCTGAAGGCACATACCACCAAACCCTTCTAAACTGTCCTAACACCAATATCAGCTAGACAACTTGTGATAAGAGAGACATGCCCAAAACTGCAAGTTAAAACACATAAATAAAATAAAGACACTCTGTCACCTCTGTCAAACCAAGCTTTTTGATTTGTCTTACCATTTCTTACTAATTTCATAAGATTTGAGTTTCTTACGGTTCTTCAAAGATTGGCATGATGGCTCTAGATAAAAAAAATATATATATTGAATATTTCTGTGAATTTGAGGGTCTCTCCTACTTAACCATGGGTAAAATTCAGAAGCACTGGTTTCTATACAGGTAGAAGCACTTCATTATTTCATGGAGATTGTAGGGATAAATATAGTGACAATCTGCAGAGAGAGGTAGTGCAGTCGCAAACCCTCTAGGGAAAGCTGCATAAGAAACTCAAATGGAGAGATGGACACTAATGATTATGAGTATTTCTGAAGAGATGAGCTCATCTAAGCTTCTGAACAGACCTCTCAGGACAAAGACACTGAAGTACAATCAGAGAACACTCCTGGTTCATGACACAGGAATGATACTTTCCAAGGCAGGAGCCAGGACTAGGATGAGGAATTCCATCAGCCAGAGGAAATGGCTAAGCCACACATAGCAAATTGCCTCTGAAACCAATATCAATCCAATATATTTGATAAACATGGCCAGAGTGGTGGAGGAGTTAGAAAACAGGAACTAAAATCAATTCTTGAAATATAAAATCATCATATGCAAACATGAAGGGATATATTCCTCAAATTTAACAACAGGGTCACAGCATCTCCTGATTTCAGAGCACACGATACAGAACAAATACACCTGTGAACTGATGCTAGATACATAAAAGAATGTATTAACATCAGCCTTCACTGCCCCATCTTTCACCAGGTATCTCATAATAACTATTCCACCATTCAGGACATTAAAGGCTCCTTATACAATTGCCATTAAAATAAACCATCAAATACACTCAGCTCAGAAATGATAAATGCTTTCCCTACAACCATAAGGTCTAAGAACAAAGGCAAATACCCCGATATAATCTAAAGTTCAGCATGTCATATATTCTTAGGGTCAAAATAAAGACAACCAATTCTTCCAGGTAATAGGAATCATCTACATGGTTCCCCCAACTCCTCAGCTGAGCTGTCCTGATTTACAGCAGCAGATGATTGTTCTGCAGTTTTATGAAAAGAAACAATTTTTAATTTAAGCATTAAGACATATAGCAAATTTTCCAATTCAAAACATTTTTGTCAACTTTTTAGAGATGTTTTCATAGAAACATTGCATTCCTTTTTCCCCTTCCCAGAGCCTTGCTCAGCTCAGCTCCTGTTAAGTCACCTCTCCTGCTAAGGTATAGACAGAAACTCCCACTGCGATGCTCTTGCACAAGAGTTCAAACACACATTTTTCCAGACTGTTGAAGTTGAGCAGTGCACCCCCAGCATTGCTTTAGCCATTCACATTTCCATAGGTGAACATAAGTGCTCTTACTCAGCTTGCAGCTGAATCACAGTAAACACAGTGGCTTTAGCCATGCAAAAAGAGAGGTGCTTTTCTCTTTTAGAAGTTGCAAGACCTTTATGAAGAGATGTTTATGAACAATAAAAATCAACATTAATAGGTTACACACCTGTATTCTTATAGGAAGACAGTAAAATGACAGACATCTGTGCCTGCAGCTGTATCTTAACATGAAATGTTATTTTAAATATAATTCAGTGCTGATAACTGGAGGGAAAAAACTTTCCTATTTATGTAAAAAATACTTTTTTAAGAGAGACTGGCACTTCTGAAGTCTTGCCAAGTGCAATGGAAACTTGTACAATGTCAAGTAATGCACACAAAGCCAAAGAGGCTTCAATTTCATGTATTCTGGTTTATGTTTCATAAATCCCAAATTCCAACAGGGGGTAGCATTACACTTCTGCAAGAACATTTGATATTTAGAATACACTCAGTTTCCCCACATTTGATACTCTGAGCTTCCTTGTACAATAGATCTGTTAATTTCCACTCATTCTGCACCCAGGGAAAACCACACAAGGCAGAGACTCCAGCAAAACTCCCCTAACGCTGAAAGTGAGGCTCAGATGGGCCCAAACAGGTATGAAAAATATCATTTGACTACTGTGGAAATAAGCAGTGTGAGGTTCTCAGCTCATTCTTTTTGCTCAGCACATAACACAAGCAGGAGAGGCAAGGTGCTCATGGGCAGGATACAACACCTTGCATGATCCTCTTCCTTTGCATTTTAATGTTCACAAGACCAACTGTGCTTCCAGTGAGCATCTCAGTACTGCTGGAACACCTGCGAAAACTTGACCAATGGGAAGTACTGTTGTACATTTTCTCAGAATAGCACAGCCCAATAGAAACAACCAAGGTCTGAGTCAGAGCATTAACCCATTTCAAGATTTCCAAAGTCAATACAAAAGTACTATGGAGCAGAAAGCTTGGAAAATAAACAAGAAGCACCAGCATTAACATATGGACCTACGCACACATGTACTCACAAAGGGATTCAGGTGGCCTTGCTCTCCTGGTTAGCAAAGCAGCAATTTATGGAAAATGTGCACACAAAAGTGCATGAAGTATCCCTTTTATTCGGGTTTTCAGCTTGCAACACGATCTAAAATCTAAGTTAGCTATTCATGAAGAAAAGAGATCCTTTTTTGCAAATAAAGAGCTCAACTGCAACTCTACAGCTGAAGTGACAAACAGTAAAGAGAGAGGGACTCAAATGAAAACATTTTGAAAGCTGGCAAAGTGAAATCTCGTATCTTAGAGACTAATTAAACCGGCCTCTATGGGTTCTCAGAGATGAAGTTTATGTTAAGCTTTAATTACCATTTTGAAACATTCACCAGGGGACTGCCCTAAGAAAAGTCTTTTCCTTCCTCTACTTCCCCCAAAGAGTGTTGCTCCACAGTGTGAGCTTAGCTTCTGCTGGCACTAAAAATACACTTGTGCCTGTTTTGTAGCTGATGGAGCTATGCCAATTTACATTAGACTAGTTACTTGATTCCTTCCTTCCAGCCCATTCCACATAAAGACACAAAGAAAAGAATCCTTGTTATAACCTGTGCATCCTGTTCCACAGAGAGAGAACTAGAGTGGGCTTAATTATGGGCCTATGAAGAATAAAAATGAAAGCCTTGCAATATGATCTTCACATTCATTTTCTTTCTTTTTCAACCTCACATTTGGAGCTATAGTTAGTCAACTTCTTCCAGAAAAAAAATTCTTAACAAGATAATCAGTGATCATCCATAGAAAGAAATACATGGAACTAGAAGGACAAATAAGGGAGAAAAAGCTCAAAATAGTAAAATTTAGACAAGTATTTTTCTTTATCCGCAGCCCATCACTGAAATTATGGTTTGTCAAAAGTAATGAAACTATAATTAGGCTGCACAGCTTCAAAGGATATAGATACTTAACTATGCATTGGGGCTGCTCACTGGCTTCTTCTATATCAGACAGCAGCGCTATAAATTATTAGGCACAATGATTTCTGTAGTTTTTTCCCAAAGCCTCCTATAGTAGTTATCTCTATAGCGTGTGTGTTCTGCTTGACTTTGCGTCTCAAGGAATGAGATGAATCGGCAAACTTCATCTGGAATGCTCTCCTTGTGCAACAGGGGATTCAAGTATACTAGCCCTGATATAGCCCACTTAGCACTTCTCTGTCCTTCTAATAAACCAGATCTGGAAAAGGTTTTTATTTCCTTAATATTTTCCAGGCTCAGATTTCTAGTACATTCAAAATTGCTTCCAATCAGCATTGAATTAGCAGAGGATTCCACAGAATCCAGACTACTGCAGAGGATGTGGCTCGGGAGAGGGAACACAGCCAGAGTTCATGTCCCACTGATTCCCAGCTGTTGAAACAGTCATTTTAGTTGACTGACAGCTGGCTGCTGCATTTTATCCTGCGAATAGCCCGATATCCTCATGTGACAAGACTTAGGAGCACAAAGTCAACTTTAAAGCCCCTTTTCCATCTACCCTTTGGACTCATGTGGGATTGAACTGCTGCAGAGAAAGTCCCAAGGTCTGCTTTCTTTCATCTACCCTGCTTTCAGAAAAAACCCCATGGAAATACATAAAAGATAACACCAAGGAAGACATACAAGCAGAGCATGCATACAGTAAAGGCACTTTACTGCAGCCTAGAAGCCATATGTAAGACTGGTATTCAGTCACCCCATCCTGGCTTTCCTGTATCATGTGAATCACACTTATTTTGACCATAACATCCCCATCTCACCCAAGGAAGCTCAGTCTAAATTCTACACACACACAAATTTTGTGTTGTTATATTGATGCATCAAATTTCACTGGAGTTGAACCAGAGGGGATGGAAAAACAAGAGTAGCTCCACATATTTTTCTCTACACTTCTGTCCTACACTCACAGGTTGAGATACTGGCTGAAGTAAGTTAGTTTTTCAAGGCACAGAATGTTGTTACACTAGCAGGGATGGCCAGAATGCAAGGAATTCCTTCCCTCTGCAGTGTCATTTAGGAATGGAACAGAGAAGCTTGTGTGTAACTGATAAAAAGAGCTTTGTTCACACTTTAAAAAAGATGTAATCAGTTGGTCAGGTGCAGTAACTCTGAGGTTTCACTGTGTCACCTTGGTTCTTACCCAGAGTTCCTACATTTCAAAGCTAAGTTTAGTCAGAACCAAGGGAACTCAATTGGGTCAATTGGCCACCTAAAACACTGCTCTAGATGTTCCTTGCAGTCATCTGCTCTCACACCTCTTTCTGGGGAAGAGCTCAGTTTTACCTAATCCCCATTTGGGTAAAATGTTTTTTGTCTAATAGAGAAGTTGGTGGGGGGAAATCACTGCATTCAAAAAAAGTTGCAAAATTAGATTTTATACCATATGCCTCTCCATAAGGATTTTAGAAAAGAATACATTAAGAAAACATAATACCCTTATGGTTTTTTTCCTCCCTCTGTTGTTACAACTTGGCTCAAAGTTCAGGAATATCCTCAAGCATGTTCTTGATATCTTGCTCCTTTCTAAATGCTAAAAAATTGCTCAGCCCTCAGGCTAATCCCATTCTTAGAAAGAACTGATTTTCAACTGCTGTGTCCTCAGTCACAGACTTTCTGAATCAACTGAGTGTAAGGGCTCCTGCATTCATAACTTCTTTCCAGGAACTGCAGTTTATGAAAGACACCATTCTTCAAGCTCAATTTCACACACAAAAAAAAATTCTCTTGAAATAACTTATTCAGTGCCACTGCTCTGTGATCTTTCATTAAATAGAAAACAGCTTTCAACTTTTTGTTGAAGTTATAAAAATTAGTGATAGACTTGCCACCATTTTAAAACAAAAATTGTGGAGCAGCTGCTTCATTCTGGCAGGTTGATTTTCTCCTTTAGCAACACTCATTAATGACTTCCTCTTCTGTCCACAGTGCTCTTAAAAGGCAAACAAACTTTCTGTCTCTCTCACTGCCATATGGAAAACATTGCATTTAATACAATCCTTAGCAATTGGACAGAATTTTCAACACCTACAGGCCTGTAGAAACACCATCCCATCAGTTCTGACAATAGCCTTGGGAAGCAAATACAGAAATCACACAGCTGAAATAGAGGTAAGTCGCTCAGAGCCACAATAAAACCCTAACACAAAATTCCTGCATCAGTCCAAATCTCAAGGTTCTTACCTCTCTTTATAAAGTGAGACAGTGCCCAAAACGCCGCTTTTCCATCACAAACTCCTGCTAGGAGTCTGCCATAACCAGCTTTATAGCACTGTGGTCGAGTTTGTCAAATGCATTCAACACTAAGCCAGGCAGAGCAAGAACACCAGACTTCAGTATGGATTCTTTCTGTATTTCCTGAGATCCAGAGCATTAATGCCACTCTTCTACTATGGGACAGGGTTTGAAATCTGCCTGTTTTAGATATTAAAGATCCATCTTATTTAACTCACATGCAGCCCAAATCTCTAATGAAGTGAACACTTTAGTTAACACTGATTTCAGTGGCCTTGTTTCTAAGAGTGTCAGAGGAAAGGAGCTGAATTCTGCACAAGGCTTCCACTGACCTCACTGGGACATTTTGGTCAGAACTGTACAATTGCATGAGAGGTAAATTTGGCATTCTTATCTTCTCTATGGACTTTTAAAGAATTCCCTGTCCTTTCTCCTCTAGAAAAGTTCTTTGGCATTTTAGCAGAAGCATTCAGAACTTTGCATAATAAAGCAATAAATAAAATCACAAGGAATTTTAAAAACAGTCCATCCTGAAAACTGGTAGGCATTTTTTTTTGTATCAGAATAGCTTATGCACATTTACTAACTTCTTTGCCTATGGGAAGCATTCATTCAGTTCTGAACATATGAATATACTTCAGTGATTCATTCCTTAAATTGGTTTCAGTATAATGAAACTATGGAGCAGGTTCAATGGAACAGGTAATAAACCATTTTCTATTCAGTAGATTTGTTGCCATATATTTTCATGCTAACAAATGCCAAAATTGCATTACCCATATGAAGACGTGATTACCATATTATTAAATTTCACTAATGTAACAGCTGGAAAAATTATTTGTTATTTATAAGAAATGTAATGCCGCTTGGAATAGGGTCGAATATGACAGTCAGGATTTGCCTACACCATAACACAACTCACACCTTCAGATCTAACTGGGTTACAAGTAAATATGGCATATTATCAGCCAGACAGAAAGTATTTCCATTGATATCTTGAAGTAATTAGTATACTGGGAATCTTGAATTACCAAAACTAATTCCACTCCTATGTCTTGTCCTGAGCTGTGAACAAGTTTAAGCACAATTTTGTTGGAACACATTTCACCCTTCTAATTTGCGTACTTCCAGTTTTAAGTGGCTCTGTCAAAAAACGTTGGTTGGAAAGGTCACACCCCTACTGAGCATCTATTTTCAGTCTTCTCATCTATTCACAGTGAGCTGCTGTCAGCCCTCCAGACATCCCATCCAAATGATTGCTATCCTACTGACACTCGCCAATTCCTTCTGAGCCGTGCAATTACTTTGATATCACTGACTGTTAATCAAAACAAAATATTTTCTGCATAGTCTTTTTAACGCACAACCTTAAAAATAGAATGTTAGCAGACATTACAAACATTTTTAAGAAATCCAAGTCAAGGAATTGAGGTTTTTTGAAAGTAACTTTATGATCTTCTGGAAGGAGTTAAACCACATGGGAATCAAATTTGGGAATCTTAATCAAGGGCTGCTACTGGAGTTACTTGCTTCCCCTGAGTTCAGCTCCATGTAATCTATGCTTTCCTTATCTCTTTCTGCGCTTTCTTCCTCTGCAGGTGAATTTGACTTTCTCCCTATTAGAAAATGAAGGTAGAAAGTGTTTGCTAACACTTTGTAGGATTCTGTTGAATTTTTCCAGAAAGAAATAGATTGCTATTTAATGGAAAAGAAAAAAAAGGACAGAAAGAGAGGAAAAAAACCTTCTATTTTCTTATTCTGGCCACATTCCAAGCAATCTGAAGAGCCTCCTTTACAGCTGGATCAAAAACAGAAACCCCACAAACCCTACATTCCAAAAGGAGTAATTTTTTCCAGCTTTTATTATCAGATGACCCCCTCCTTCAAAGCATTTCTCTCTTCAGAAAAGCTACTGCTCCCAACAGAGGAAGAAGTAGCCATCGGTACTAATAATAATAAAAACTATTACCCAGATTGATTGTATTTAGGGGAGGAAGCCAATTTTCCCACTTGTTCATTGTGATAGGGATAGAAGGTCAATACTGCAGTTTATCGATAGCTCAGTAGCTCTCTGACAGAAAAGCAATCCAGCAACACTTGTGCTTGGTACAGAAGAATGAATTCTGCTGAGCTACATTGTCTACATCTCCTCACGTAAGGGAAGATGCTCTCTTCTCTTGACATTACTATCATTTCACTTACCAGTACTTCTGTGACTGACACTTCTTTTCCCATTACAGACCACAGGCTGTCTGTTCCCCTTGGCGCCAGATCCCAAGAAGTGCCAACTCTTGTTATTCTGAATTTAGATTAAAACCTTTATTTTTTGCACAGAAGTTGTGAGGATTCTATCATGATAGATGGAGAGTACCTTGAATGCAGTTTTTTAGATAAAAGATAAGGTAGCCTCCTACAGGGCGAAAAGCAAGTCAGATCTGCATTGCTCTGGTAGGGTTGGCATGTCTCGTGTTACTGTGACATCTCAAATCCAGATTCCTACCCAGTAAGTGACCTCCTCTATGCAAACCTTTGGAACGGCCAGGTCACTTATGTGAGCCCTTACCAGCAACAGCAGTGGAAAAGGAAGCTGGGTCTCTTCTCAATTACTTGGGAGTGAAGCCTGTTGCCAAGCAGCTTTGTAATACTGTACAAAATAACTGTGGTGAACTCGGAAGAAAAAAAATGTCTTCCTTCCCTGCAAGCTGAGGATACGTAATATCTCTGTACAGTGCAGATGCAGACCTGGATGAGAGATGAGATCAGGAGGATGGAGATCATCTCTATAATAGACTTGGGCTCCTGGCCAAAACTATAAAGAAGAAAACAAAACAAATCTAGCTCTAAGCCTGACACTATATGCACCTGCTTTATGCCCCTTTTCTCTGTAAGCTTCAACTGGAGAACATACTTTTGTTCATCTTTGATCTGCACAGCACTGGGTGCTTTTATCAGCACAACCAGCTCCAGAAATGACTGCACTTCACTGTCAAGAGCAGCAATGACCATGGATTTCTTCTATTTCAGAAAGATGCTGTGGGAAAACTGGTGGGTTTTAAGATGCTTTTCAAACTCTGAAAAGTCTGAAGAATAACATTACAGTAATGTAAAAATTTCAGAGCCTTTAGAGCCTCTTATAATAAAGGTAATGTAAGTAAAACACCAGATGGCCAAGTCATTGTCCAGTGCAGACACCTTACTTGGTGACACATGTGATGGAAGATGCACGTCACTGCTGGTTCATGTATCACAGTCAGAACTCATAGAAAAACAATTGGAATTAAATCTTGAAAGAAAAGAGCACAAAAGCAAGTTTTCTAATTCATGCTAAAAGTCAAGAAGATCCAGATAGAAAAGCCTCACAAACACATAATTCAGGTCAATAATGACAATTGACTTCCAGGATCCTCTGAGGCATGAACTGTTCCTGTTACAGTTCTGACAGTGTGTTGCCCAACTGCCCAGAGCTCTGAGATTAGAGCAGAAATACAAGCAGCAACAATGCTGTAGAAGATGACAAATGCATCCTTCTCAGCTGAGAATTTAGGCAGCTTGTAGCTTTTTTTAATGGTGGGAGGAAGCATAAAATGTTACAGAACCACACATCAATACTGTAAAAAAAAAAAAAAATCTTTGAAAAGAGATGTAAAAGATGTGCAATTACAAATAATCATGTTCCTACACGCTCAGAGAAAGCATGGAAATAAACACAGTACAAGATAAACACATACCGTTTTCAGTCTCCTGGGGAAAGAGGTAATGACTCCCAACAGGAAAAAAAAAATAGCTAAATTAAGGCTGTAGATAACAGCACATTGTGATTTCTTTAGTATCTGTTTTAGTACTACATTAGAAAAGTACTTGATTAAAAGCCAAAAAAATTAAAACATTCTCAGTTACACAGATACAGCCACGTAGTCATGCAGTTGCCATTTCTCCAATTTCACTACACAAGTTAACACCTTACAGGCCTTCTCTTTCACCACTTTCAAAAGCAGCATCTACAATGAAAGGAGACATACCAGCTAACTCCAGGGTTAAGGGTTTTGTACAGGATTTGGAAGACCAAGGCTATATTCCCAACCTAGTAACAGGCTGCTTGTGACCCTGGTAAAATTAGTCCAGGCACGACAGCAAAAGAGACCTCAGTGCAGGATGCTGTAGAGTTCAAGCCCCTTCTGTGCCTGAGGACACATCAGCTGTGCTTCTCCCTAGACTTAGTCTTTCCCTGGTATGCAATTCACAAGGGACACACAGATATTCACAGTTTCTCTAGAACAGTTCGACTCTGCTCTTACCCAAGGCTGCAGGTGATTAACCAGCTCTGAAAGGGGGATGTGGTGCTCCATGATTAAATACAATAGTAAAGAGCCTGCTCAAGGATCACACTACAGGCATGCACATGCCTTCCTGTGGAATTGTAATGCAAAATAAAGCAGTTTCTACAGGACAGACTAAAAGAGTGAAATATCCTTATCACCTAGCCAAACCAACTTTCCACTTAAACTGAGATCCACATGCCCCCAAGGCAGGTACAACTTCTCCCTATATTGTATAGGGAAAGGTTCTCAGCCCCTCAGTGCTGTGGACCCTGCTGCCTGACAAAACCCCTAAACTCTTTTATCCACCATGACTACATTTCTGTATTTCCACTTACTATAGATACGCTGGGAGATTCAAAGTTTGAGGCACAGAGTCACTGGTAGCAGGAACTATACAAGCACCTCACAGAGGATTTGGGTAGACCAGCTCCTAATCTGGGACCATACCATCCCCAAGGAGGATTTAGTATTTTAAAATCATCAACTTAAGTAGGGGGCTGAATAGCAGTAGAGATTGATGACAACAGCCACACACAAACTGACAACTCTTTTTTTCCCCTCTATCACGGCAAGTTAACTACCAGAGCAGTACTCATGACTGTATTTCTACATAAATAAGAACTCCCACTGACATAAATATGAGTTTAGAGTGAGCTAGACATACATAAATGTAATTCCTACTAATAGGCACATTTGGAGCTGTCAACAGTGATTTGAGTATAACTCTAAGTAGTATGAAGAGACAGCCATAAACTTTCCATATTAATTCAACTTGCAAGAAGAAGGTCAGAGGACATAAAGCAAAGCAAAACTAAACCCAGTACTTGTCAGATGGAAGAGGACAAAAAGAGTTGGAAAATAATTTTATTTTTCAGACTTCTAAGAAAATTTACAATGGTGGTGTAAAAGAAAAAGGAACACCCTATAAAAAAGTTAACATGATTTCTCAAACTATAGCATCAAAAGAAGTTACAGAGCAACAAGCATACAATGAAATTCTATTCATCAAATTAGTATTAGTTAAGTCGTTAAAAATGTAATAAGTCTAATAATAAATCTCTACAGCTTACTCAGAAATCCCATAACAATCAATTCTGAGCTTAAATTATACTTACAATAGACAATGAATTCATCTCTGCAATCAATCTACAGCACTGAAATCAACTGGGTCAAATTACATGGCAAAGGCACACCTTGGGAAGTTTGTAAAGGACATCTTGAGCACACCACATTTACGTACAACAGAAAGCAAATCACCCTGCATGCTTGCTCCTTAGTCCCTAATATCTAATATTAAATACAATATACAAATAATAGAAGCAATATTTAGTAACTCTTTTCATGCTGGTTCTATTCTTCATGCAGAGTGACAGAAAGGTTTCCTTGCCCTATTTTCTGTTTGAGCCTTGGCATTTTCCCAGGGTCTGTTCTCCCTCTGTTCATCATCATCCTTGTCATTAGTGGAGCAGGTGGTTCTTAACAAGTCAATCCCAATCAGGACCAGCACCATGCCCGCCACATATTCACGTCTTCATCCTGCAATCTCTCTCCAACTCTTCACAAGCTGAACTCCAACACGCACACACAACATGCCCAAACCCAACCTCCATTTGACAAAGTTTACATAGAGGGTAGAAAACAAACAAATGCTCATAACCTTGATTACTGCTGCAGACTTTCCTCTACTCAGGCCACTTTAAATAGTAGGCATTTAAAAGCCATTAACACAATTTACTTAACAGCTTAACTCAAAATTGCAAAGGAACTCCAAACACTGGCACATGAAAGCCTTTTGAACATGAATTTGAATAAACATGAAAATCTGGTGTCTTCATCAATCTATAAATCAGTTCCTCCTGGCCCTAACTTAAATATATCCTGTTCAATGTACAAGGAATAATAATTACTTTTTAGTTACAGCATACAGATTTGTGCTTTCACTGTGCTTATCAGGAGAAACACCAAAGACAGTGTCCATTAAATACTGCTAAAATAACTCATCTTGACAGTTCAGGAGAGTGCATCAAAAGGTTATTTTTTCTTTCAAAAGTAAAAACAAACCCATGAATCATATTCCATTTAATGATTTAATTATTTCGTGACTGCTTATAAATGGGTTTAAAAAAATAGCAGATGTGCATATCTCATAATAAAGCAAAAGTTATTAAGAAGGTTGCACCAGTGTTTATCACTAAATTTGTTTAAGTACAGACAATATCTGAACTTCTTGCCGATTAATCTTATTAGGGCAGCTAGAAACACTAGCAGCACTTTGCAATAAAAGATGTGGGTAATGATGTCATTGGGGTCAACAGGCAGTTGTAGTGATATAATTTAGCTTTTAATGATTTTGAAAATATACAATGGAATACTCACTTTCATCTTCCCATCTGCCACAGATATCCAGGGTACGATCTGATATGTTCACATCTAAATCAACAATTTGGATCGCCTAGAAATAATTAGACCACCTGAACTACTTCTTTCCTCCCTGCCTCTAACAAAGCCACCTTTGAGCTTTCTAATCCCAAAGCAGAGCACTTCCAGAAATCAGTCATGGTCATTTTTCCCAAATTCTCCCTGACTACAGGCAGCAGCCACAGGAAGCCAACAGCAGATGCTGTGCACCCCCTGCCTGCACTGCCTCCAGCCATGCTTTCAGAATTGGACTAGAGGGCTAGTGAGGGCCTGTGGTGCAGATGGCTGGTAAGGATGGCCTTGGAAGATCACTGATCCCACTGACCAGTGTAGACACAGCCTTAGAAAGCCTGTCCCACAAGTGCTTCCCTACCTGCCAGGTGCTGCAGGTACATGACAAAGTAACATCCAAAGTGCTGTGACAGGGCTGTGCAAGTGTCCCAGGCATACAGAGCTTTCTATTTTGCAAACATGTGAAGGTACTCAATTATGCAAATGAATGAAACACCTCATGAGAAGAAAATAATCCCTCAAATTTATAACCTTTTAATTTTTCTTTCATCACCTACTAGACATTCAAGCCCTTTTCATAGCAGTGGTTTATGTAATCTCATATTTAATTAAATGCACACACTTTGATGGCTGTGTTTAATTCCTCATGCAGAAGCCTCTCTTGCTGAATCCTTGCTTCACACATTTCCTAATTTAAGCACTCCCTCTAACCTTCCCAGCCTTTCAAAAGCTCACTAATACAAGCAGCTTTATCTTCTTCTAGTTTAGCTAACACATTCACCAAAAAAAATCTTCTCCAGCATGGATAAAAACAGATACATTTTCATGCAATCTATAATTAATGTCTAAAGTTTACTGCCATAAAAAGACAAGAATGTAGCAGGTCCAAAAAGAATTTATAAGAATATCAAAGTCTTACTAACAGATACTGGCAAATGTGTTTGGAAAGGCAAATGAACCTCTACAGTTTAGGTATTGTCTATATGTGACTGGTGATCAAAATTAATTTTTCATGCAAATAAACTGTTCTGTTTGTAGACTGCTGATGAGGTTTAGTGTACCTCCTCTAAAGTACCTGTCATTAGCCAGTTACATTACTGGACTGCCATGTTGCCTTCACTACCTTGTATTTCCCTAGTGACAAACTTGTCTAACCTGGCTTCTTGTGCAAGGCATGCACCAACTGCGGTGATAAAGAAAAGAAAAACATCAATAAAATAAAATATGCGCTCTGATCACCTTAAGAGCAGCACATAATATTTGACCTCCCTTCTTTCTTTATAAATACCATCAGGAAGCCAGGTCAATGTCCTTCATTCTTGCTTGCCATTATATGTGGACAAATCCAGTACCTGCAAAACTTCTCTCTCTTCACTTACATGAACCCAAAGCCAAAACCGGCCAAAATTTAAAAATAATGATTGGTGGCCTATATTGTTCAGTGTTACCTTTAGTAGGCATAGATTTTGAGGAAAACAAGTGCTAAGCCTCTCCATTTGAGCATAAACAACACAAAAAGTTATTACCTGTTCAAAGTATAAAGAAAACTATATTACTTATGACCTAAAACTTAAGTAACTTTAAATTAATAATGATATATTAACTAAGGTTCATTAGCATCTGCTCAGTATTAGGTATTTACCTTTAGTCCACCACAGATTGGACAAGATGAAAAAAGAGCTCTTGTCATCCCAAGGTGGGGGCTACATGTGTCACAGGGGTCAGCTGAGGCCCCACCAGGTGGTGACAGCTCACTACTTTTGGAGTCTGACACCTGTCCTTGTGGTTTTGTGTCTGACCACCTTGAAACAAAATCCACGTATGTCTCATCACTTGAGTCCTTGCTGCTTTCTGTGAGTAAGGATGAAGGCCTCCCTCTGTGCTGGCCATGCTCAGGTCCCCTCCGTGCTTCTAAGTCTGGTAGTAGCAGTTTTAGGTCACTGGCACCTTGAGCTGGCAGGGCCTGGTCCTTGGGTAGTGTGGAATCTGCACTCTTCAGCTGCACATCTTTAGAAGCCACCTGTAACACACTCCTGGGTATATCATAAACGTGTCTGAGAGAGCTGGGAACCTGATACTCTGATCCCACACCTCTCTGGGACTCACTGTGAGGACAAGTACATAGACTCTGATCTGAAGGAAAGTTCAATGGCAAGCTTAGCAATGATCCAAACTCATCACCATGGCAAATGTCCAAGCTCCCAGCATAGGAAGAGAAGCTCCCAGAGTAAGAAGAGTGACTACCAGTAGCTATTCCACTGTCAGAAGAACTCTGCCGGCCTATTTCCTGCAGCTGTCTGGACCGGAGGGGCTTCGGAGGGGGTTTAGTGGTGCCACGAGTCCCTTCTAGAAGGGTCTTTTCTTCCCCCAGGTGAATGCCCTTTGCAGCTGCCAGTCCATGGCTCTCCTGAGAGGTGCTGGCTGAAGACTGCTCAGGCCACACTGTCAGCCTGCTCCCAACGCTGACATCAGAGTGGCTGGTATCCGAGGATGAGCTTGAAAGGCTCCTATCATCCCCTACAAAAGAAGAAAACACATCAACCTGTCTTTAAAACACGATCAACAGACTGAAGCATAGCAAGTATGTACAAACAGGAAGGGCCCTGAGATTCCATCTGCTTTTTGTACGTGGAATTGCCGTCAGAGAGACAGAATTCCTGCAATAACTCATAGCCCCGTGGGAAAAATAAAATGCAATAGTATGTGACCTTGCCATAACCCTACCACACTGTGGAACACAATGCATTCAACAATAAATTTTTAAAGTTTATGCACCAAGTTCTCCCCTTTTCAAACATGTTTTACTTTCATGCAGTTAATTGAGTTACTGTACCAAAATACAGCCATACATCACTGTACAAATGAGAATAATACTGTTATAAAAAGGTTTACGTATCTGTATACAAAAAGATCTTCTGTGATTCATTTATGCATATATTGCAGGATTTTTTTTCCCCCTCAATGATACTTGCAAGAATGGCATTTTAACAGGTAATTACTGCCATCAAAGACAGAATATGGAAGAAAAAAATTTAAACACTGGCATGAAAGGGCACAAGGACAAACCACAAACATCATACCAACAAAAAATACAAAACCAAATAAATACAAAAACACTTGCTGGTAGTACACACAGGCTCCACTATCTTATTTTCTTCTTTCTTAACAAAACCAATGTGAAAACAAAGGCAGAAGCTGTATATGAAGTTGGGCCATGATTTCTGACCAGAGGGACTGAATAAAAAAAAACAGGCATTCTTATCTATCAAGTCTCATTTGTTTTCCATCAATTCAGTCAAGTGTAGTAATAATATGCTAATTAAGAAAAACCTCAGGAAGTCTCACTGGAATTAAGCCACAAACCACATTACCCAGCGGTGTCTAAGCTAAAGCAGCCATGGACATGTCTATAAACACATAATTAAGCTCCTGAGGATCTTCACAAGGACATTTTTTAGGCATGTAGGCTTTAAAGTCAAGAGCAAAGCAGATATTTGGATGATCTAACTTCAGCTATTAAACAGTTCAATTGGCAGTTCAAGGCACAGGCCCTTTTACAAATCCAGTGCTTGACACTAATTCTACTTTGATATATTAAAAACTCCAGAAAATGCATGTACAGATATTATTCTTGCTCAGAGAGCACGAGTATTAACACTTACTACCAGAGCACAGGACTCCTATGTTTTACTGCAAAAATCTGCTGTAAACCTGATGTGTGAAATATACAAGTGAGTCCGTCTCACAGGCTGGACTGACTCAAGTACTTCAGCAGATATCAGACTTGACGCAGACAATTCTTTTTAAATTTTACATGCACAAATTCAGTGAGACGCAGCATACTAAATGGTTTTCCTGGGTTAATAGTGTTTGATTCAAAACTCAGTCTGCTGAGTTAAAAACCTCCAATCTACATCAAAGGACTTCAGACAATGCGGTTAAAGAACCGCCTCACAAGCAACATAACAAATCAAATGTCTTGACCATTTCTCTATTATTTTTCTTGTACACTCCACATCTTCTAGCACAGGCCATGTAACTTTTAAAGCCTGGACAGGAAGGAATGTAATTTATTTTTATTTAATTAAAGGTATTTCTTACCTCCACTCCCTTGGCGACTTGTATGGGACAGCAAGCTCAAGCGCTTTTCTAATTGCAAAGCTTCATGAGCCAATCTTTCCTCTGAATAGGCTGGATTTGTACTTGGATCTTTAAAAAGAATCAGAAAATAAATAAATAAATAAAGAAGGAAGGAAGAAACGTGGAAAATAAAGAAAAAAAGAAGGAAAGCAAAAAAGACATTCTTGTGTTAGATTCTAATGTTTGAAATGCTGATTGGGAAAATGTATGGGACAATCTGACTTCAAGTACATCCTGGACGTGCTACACAGTAAATTAAAATTACAAGCGTCAAAGATTTTCAGAGATTATACCCAATGTCTGTAATAGTTACCATCAGGGACAGAACACTGAAAAGCACAGCACCAAAGCCAATAGCTACAGAAATAATTAGCATCCAGCTAGTCTAGAGGAATTGAAAGCTAATTTGACCCATGTAAAATGTGTCCTGAATTCACTGGGAATTTTAACACTGAGAAAGACCAAATTTTTCATTCTAGAAATTTACAAATCTACATCATAAAGTCAGAGTCATAGTGATTAAATTATCTGACACCTTCCAATCCAGATCATCTATTTACAAAGACTTTGCTTTCAAGTTTGATGTTCAGGTCATTAAGTTCAGACATCAGAGATAAAATAAGCAACCTGGTGGCTCTCTGTCTTCATGTTTAATACAAGTTAGAATGATATAAACCACTCCTAAAATGTACTGTCATGGATTTTCCCCATACATTTTAGTGAGTTTGCCATTCCAGCTGAAATTATTTCACTGAAGAAGGCTCATTATATTCCAACAAAAATAGAAAGACAAAAAGTTAAACAATATGGAAGAAATTTCATCAGTAAAACAGGCCAGTTTCCTCTAAAACATTTTGTTTACAGTAGGCACAACAATAAAACCAGATGTTGGAAGTAATCATAACCATTATCCCAAGAGAAACCTTATGGATTCTTTCAAATAGCACTGATGAGTGTGCCATGTTCAGGGGTTGCAGAGGATATGGTCTGCTAACTTTTTCATCATCAGAAATTTCAGTAGTTCTTATTAATACATATGGAAAGTAATTAATGACAGAGAAGACAGATTAGCTGTCTCACAACTGCTGCTCTTGTATATCTGATCAACTGGGTAGTAGAAGCACACCACAAAAACACTGAATCATTTAATAAGGGGGGAAAAAGGACAAAAAAGGTCATACATTGCTGTGGTTGAGTTAGTAAGGCAAAAAACAGTTGTAAAGATGAAAGAAAAGTTTCATTTTCATCTCAGGTCTTATAGTTTTAAGACTTGGTTTTGATATTGTCAACCCAGCAGTCAAAGCAAGCTCACAGTCCAGGGAAGGAGCACTGCCAGGTCAGCTGAAGCTCCATGGGAGCTCCCTACATCATTAACTACCCCGAGAAACAAACTGCCACATCTCTCCTCCCTAACCATATTCACTTTCCGACCTGCCCTAGGTAGGAACAGAAGTGACAATGCTGACCTTTCTAACTTTCTTCCCCGTGTAGAGAAGGTTTCCATCTTTGGCAGTCTGCAATCTGGGTAAAATGAGCAGAAAAACCAAGATACACACAGCTGTAACAACACACACTTGAAACCAAAGATGTTCTAAGAGGAACAAGGCAACAATGGCCATGACAAACAGGATCTGTGACCTCTGTATCTCTCATATCAAATGGTGCTTAAAACACCTCAAATTTAAGAACAGAAAATAGACTGATGTGGATTATTTTGTTAGGTCTCCATTCCTATTTTCACTGCAAGACATCTTGTATTAGCCATTGACTAGTTCAAACCTGTGCAACTGCTCACTCAAACGAAACCCCCAATGCTTCCATATGGACCTCTGCCAAAGGAAAATACAAGATCTGGCCACCAGCACCTGTGGTGCAACCCAGGCAGGTCTATGCAAGGATCTGCTCAGTAGCATACAGCATTACAAGCTGCTGCCTGAGTCTATTTTTTAACATCCTCTGCTCCAGTTAATCTGCTGTATCTAGTAAAATGCCCAAGAAAGATGTTCTATGAGCACTTTGAGTATAAAGTTGGCGCAACAGATCAGCTAATTGGTCACACCACAATGCAAACAGACACTAACCCTTCCCACACTAAAGAACTGTCAGTAGGAAAGGTCCTTTCAGAATATGATTACTTGGCAAAGGCAGATTTTCAGCACATACACAAAAATTAGTTTTTTAAGTAACTGATATCCCTCTTACAGAGAGCAAAACTTTTTTTTTTTTAAATGGTCAAGCAACTGATCTTGTAAAATTGGCTTATAATAAAATACAATATGAAGTAGGAGGGAAGTTGAAGTCAGTAAGTTTGCACTTCATATGTTCAATTGCTTCGAGAAGCCCAATTGCCTATCAGCTGCACAGCTACAGAACACACCTCCAGGCATACTGTCTATCCAACAGAACTGATAATTTTTTGGTTAAACTTCCCCTTAAGCATAGCCTATATATAAAAGTGTGTATACAATTGGGTTCAGTTATGTGCTGCAACTCCTCATTGCCCAGTTTTGTAGAAGATTGAGCAGAACCTTCCTCAGCAAGTTCTAGGAAATACCTAGAGAAATAACTTCAAAACCTGACAAACACATACAAAGTCTAAGTTTTAGGTAGATAATAAGAATAATTATCTATCAGTCTTACTCAAGTCTTTGTATCACCTTTAATCTTCTCAGCTAATAAGCCAGATTTCTATGGAAAACACACTCACTATTATTCCCCAGAAGTACAGATTCTTATACCAATATTTTTGGTTACAGACTACCAAGCTCCCATCAGGAGGTTTTCCTACAGCGATCAGACTACAGACTGAAGTCACTGGCAGCCACTTTTTAGGGACCAGTCCTTACTGGAGTGCATAACCTATAACCTCCCATGAGTACTGTTGAAATAATCCTTTAAGTTTTTGGGCCATAATTCTGCAAAACTGGATTTGCTGGCATCATCCTATACTGTTTGCGTGCCCAATACACATCTAAATAACTGTGTAGCAATTTACCATATTAGTAACTCAGGGGGACAGAAGCAGCATGACCGGTACTGAGGCAGCTGCCCAAGGAAGTTCCAACTGCTTCTGCCCACACAACATCCGAAAGCAGATCCAAGAACAATTAATACCTTCATTTCCCAAAGTCTTAACAAGTGTATCCTGTCACGTGATTCACTCAGGTCCTTCAATTAATAAAATGTTTAATCATTTTCCAATCATAAATGGATCCCTTGCCATGAGGAAAACGTCTTTTAAGTGAGGCAGTCACTGGAATCTTCTTAAATCTGCTTTGGGGCAAAGGGGAAGGATTACATCAAATTTAGCTGGACTAAAAATGCCTCTGCTGGAGATTTTATTTTTACATTACGTTGGTGGGTATTCATTAAAGCCACATCAGCTGCTCATCGTGGGAGATTTTGAATACTTTGGTAACACACGAACAAAGTGTCACAGTAATTCAAAGCTCCAGGGTTGTTCAATAAGCACCTGTCAGGAAAAAATGTATTGTATCCAGTTCAGTCAGCAGCTACCTAATTGGTTATATGCATCTTTAAAATGCAACATTGGTTAATTATTTGATTAAACAAAATTAGATAAGTTAGGCTGAAAATCTCTCTTTTCTTCCTTTCTGTGTAACTTTAGGTACATTCGTAAACCAGGCCTGGACCCTCACCTTCTTACTAACATCTCCACACCTTGTAAGATGTCTGGAGGAATGAAAAGATGTCCTAAAAGTCTGAGGAGGATCCACTTGGTACAGATACTGCAGAAGGCAGCCACAGAGCTGTCTTGCAATGGCCAAAGGTGTATCAAGCTTCAACAAAAAGAAAAAGCATCAGATAGATCCTCAGCAAGCAGCACTGTACACTCTCCAATCAGTCACAAAACAGCCTGAAAAAGCTTCCAAAATTAAAAGAGAGCACCCAGACTATCAACATTACACCTGGGGTATTTCCAGACTGCAGGACTAGACTGTGACATGATCGGATAGAGAGAGTACTGGTCTGCCCACTGTTCAAAGGTATCACTGATGGGCTGCTGGGCCTTTGCTGTGTTCAGAATTCAACATGAATCTTGCTAGCGAAAAAAAAGGAGTTCAACACACACCGGATAAACAAACATATCTCAAATAATAAGCATGCAAATTCAGTATAGATCACAAACCATGCGATCAGTGATTAATTACTACGTCCATATCTAGACTTCTGTCAAGAAAAAATGTAAAATTCTCTGGACTGTTTTCTAAATATCTCTTCAAGAGATATATATCTCTTCAAGATATATATATATATCAAAAAAAAAAAAAAAAGACCATGCTAGTAGCCAATTACAACATTCTCTTCCAACTGGTAGTTGGGGAAAACAAACCATCCAAAGACATCCCATCAGTCATTTGAGTCTTTTATTTATTACACTTCCTAAAAACATCTACAGATACCTATACCTACGCAACCTTCACACTCTTGTCTTATCCATGTCTTCAGGGGTTTTTTTTATGAGACCTGATCATGCAGCTTTTAACAAATCAAAACCTCTAATCTGCTAATGGAGATGCCAATAGGATTATTTTGGTACAATTCTGAAGAATTTATGGACTCCCAAAATAAGTACACAAGCAATAAACTGTAAAACATCTAATGTTCTTTTCAAATTTATTTTGGATGTACACATAATAAAAAATTTTTTTATCATGAGAACAGTAATTTGACATTCATTTCCAAAGAATAAATCAGGTTGGAGGGGATCTCAGGAATTCTCTAGTTTGACCTGCTGCACAAGGCAGGTCTGCTATGAGAGATTAGACCAGATTGTGATACTTTGCAATGGTCAGTCAAGTTTATGAATTCCACCTGCACTGGGTTTTCATTACATATTTAATAGATGACAAAATACTTACAGTAATCATATATCCATGTGATAAGAACATCATGCTTTTAAGGAAATAAGGTATTGCTTTTAAAACTACAATCCTGAAAAGAAGATGTGAATATTGTCCTTGAGCAAACACCCCTTGCACACCCAGTTTACAAATTCCATTTGGATACTGGGCATTTTACATTTGTTTAAGAATCACTACGGCAAGTAAAAAAATTGGTCATTTTTCAGTCCTCTTCAAACCATTCTCTACCATCTCCAATTAACTTCATGCTAGCACATAAATATTTCAACACTCCTTTTAATCATATGATTGAGCTGTTTGTACATGAAGCAACTGGCTTCATTCATGAAACTTTTTTACAAAGACAGACTACACACATTGACTGTATAACATCTATAGGTTATATTTGTGCTGTGGGCATTGGTGTCACTGTCATTGTGACTGTTTTTATCACATTCTTTCTCTGTACATCTGCCCTTTGTGTGTTTTCCTTGCTTGAAAATACCACAGTGCTTCAAGCATATTTCATGTTTAAGTTGGAAAGGCACAGGCAATGGCAAGATGCCAAATTCAAGCAGCAAACTGTAAAGAGAAGGTTTCTCTAAAAGCTTTTAAATTGCACAAAAGCAGAACATTACATACATAAAGTACGGTTGAGGCTGTGTCGCATTCTGCACTGCAGTAAATATGAATAACATAGACAAGAGGTTTCTTGGTAGAATCCCCAGCCTGGAAATTTTGATCTAGTTACCTGAAGTGTACAAATAATTAACCTGTTTAAATGCTAATGCTTTCAAAAGGTTGGGTGAATCCTTGACAGTGTGCAGCTGGTAGACTTGACCTTTTCAAGCAATACAGTACATTCTGTGTAACAACATACTTGATAAGGAAAATCAGTTTATGGATGAATCACCAGAATTGTACACGTGCGTGTGCCTTAAACGATCTGTACAAGCAGCTGCATGGGATAATAAAAAAAGGAGAACATTAAAAACACGGGTTTTCCATGAAGGAACTTGTACATAGGAGTGACAACAAACTGAAAGAGACAAGGGCAAAATACACAGGAATGAAAGTTAGAGGGCTCAAGGAGGCTTCGATAAAGGCAGAGGAGTCTGCAAGAACATGAGCACAATTCCCTACAAAACACTTCTCCTGTCCAGGGAAACAAGGTGAAATCAGGTGGATGAGATTTTAATAGCAAGTCCATACCTCAGAAAAGAGGCCTTCTCTTACAAAAAACACCAAATACTCCCAGGATGTTCCACATCCACTTTATGCACCTCGGTGAGGTCAGAGCTCCTGAAGGAGGGAAGGGAATGTGCTATGTGGCACAACAACCCACAAACACCAGAAGTGATAACTAAGATGTGAAAGCAGATTTACTCCTACATGGTTCTAAAAAACGAATCTTCAAAGACTGTGCCATCTAAAATTAAAATTTAAAATAATAGTTTTTTAAAAATATAACAGAATAGTTGTTTGTAGGTTTGATTTTTCTGGACATAAATTTTTGCTATGTGAAAGATTCAGGAGTTATATATATGTGTGTTTGTGTATATATACATATATATGCACACACACACACACAGTTTTAGGTATACAGAAAAATGTGTTCAATAGCAAAGCTTTAAGTATCAACACTGTTTCTGTTGTTGGGTTATTTCTGTTTGCTTCTTTCTTAACACTCCAGTTAATGGAATGCAAACATATATCATCACACAAGAATGACTTTTTTGTCCACTATTCTGCTTGATTATTTAATTTACTTCTGTCTTACAAACATGAGAAAGACAACATGAACTGAGCTTTGTGTTTACTGCATTTAATTTTAACTAATTATTCATAATTTATTTTCACAAGCTTCACATATAGATCTAATCTTTTCCATTACATCTCCTTCCTGCAATTTTCATAATCTTTAACAGCAATAAAATCCTGTCAAACACTTATTAACTGCCTAACACTTAAACAGAAACTCTAAGTATTTCCACAAATCCCACCTCATTCTTCACCATTCTTGCAGCCTATTCTCACAGTATTCCACTGATGCCTTATGACAGAGACTAGACAAGGTAAAGTCTTGTTAGTTTCTAAAAAAGGGGGGAAAATGATGTCTGATGGTTTTTTGGTCTTCTTTTTTTATACCCTTTTTAACCTTTTTTATACCCTTAATACATTTTAAAGCCCTTTCCCTTTCCTTATACCCTTCACACATATTCCTTGTACCCTTTACACATATCCCTTGTACCCTACTAGTCCCACATACCTATAATTCTTGTAGTCTGATATGTAGCTTAGTTTGGGGGTCCTACCAAGCAAGAAGACAAGAAGACGAAACATAGGCAGTAAGACGTCAACAGCTCTACACTATCTCAGAGGTGTAGGCTCCAACCTTGATGGGCCTCTTTCTCTAGAACATATTTTGTAAACTAAATTGTAATTTCATTGGGGGTGGGCGGTGACTAGAGTAGGGGGACCGTCACTTAATCGATCACATTTCTTATTGGGGATTTTAGATTGATATGCTAATTTGTGAAGTCCATAAAAATTGTATACTTGGGGCGCTCGAGGGCTTGGCCTGTTCCTGTGCTTGTGTGGACCCGTGCTTGGGGCTCACTGCGCTTGGATGCATGGGGGGGCCCGGGTGCTTTCCACCATATTTCCATCTGTAATGGGCTTTGCTCCTAGGATCCTAGTAAAAGCAAGGTAAATACTCTTTTCCCTGCTACTGCTGTGTCTGCTTCGTATTTTTTACCACCAAATCACAGATAATTTTCTGCAGTCTCATTTCTACACTTTTGTCCCATTCAACAGTCATTCTGACTCAACACTGTATTTCATCTGCCGAAATCAAAAGGCAATAGGGTTTATTATGATGCCTCTCTGAACATTACACTGCATGCAGCATTTACCATGAAATAGGAAACGGAATTTAATCCTCACACATCAGGAGAAAAGCTCAAGTAGAAAAACTTAAACGTGCTGTGGAGGCCTGACAAAGTTTTCTAAGGGTGACAAGACATAGAACATTTTGTTTTGGATAAACTCAAAATGCTCCAGAAGTTAAGTTTTCCATTAAACTATCAAAATAGTAATGCAGACACTGATCCAAGTTAAATGTGTAAGTTTAAAAGTTAGGGTTCCTTTTCAATTCAAATTGCCATCTTTTAGTACTGTTAAGTAAGAGAAGGCTAGAGTTAGCAACATCACCAGAAATATGAATGAGCCAGAGCAGCAACTGGGTACATCCAGCTTATAAATCTGTACGGTGACATTTCAGAATGAAAACTACTTTGCACTCTGCACACCCTCAGTGTCTGCAAGCTGTTCTTATAACAGCAGCAGTGAGTGTGAGACATGACAAGTTCCTACTTCACTTGGTTACTCTACACTTCCTGTATTAACCTGGGAGCACTGGACGCAAACCAAAAGGGCCTTTGGTCGGGGAGATGCCGCGGACGATGCAGTCAAACAGGAAGCTGATCTGCTCCCCTTCAGCGCAAGAGAGGAAAAAAACACCAGCCCCTGCAAGAAAGCACAACATAAATATGTGTGTTTTTCACCTGGAAACACTAGAAATATATTTAGCTGAAGCTATTTATAACATAGCAATTAAAAGGGTTTAAGTGTACAAAAATAAGTGAACAAGATATTCTCCCGGGAAAAGAAGTTAAAAATTCAGGTCAGTACACACACACTAGAATCATAGAATGGCTTGGGTTGGAAAGGACCTTAAAGATCATCTAGTTCAAATCCCCCCTGAATGTCAAAACAGACACCTTATTCTCAACAGCTGTCCAGGTCTTTTATTCTTATTTACCCCTAAAACTTTGTAGGTCAAATTTTAGCTGTGCATGAAGTGTCAGGGATACTTCAAGTGTCTTCAACAGAATGAACCAAGTTAGTTCTACTTTTAACCAGTTTTAATCAAGAGCAGCTTTTTATATACCAACAACATAGAATTTGGTTATATTGCTGGATTATAGTATAAATTTTCCTAGACTAAGTCCTATGTGTCTATTATTAACAGAACGTAACACAACTCCACAGGTTGTCATCAGATCTTTACCCTTTGCTCTATTCTGATATTTGCTTTCCATTCATTGAGAACAGCCCCAAGCAAAATTAGAATGAGAATCACTAAATAAACAAACAAGTTATGAGCTCTGTGATACATGGCTACATGAACAACACAAAAGACTAGAAGGGCTCCACAGAACATTTTATTTGAGAATTGTCAGTCCAAATATAAATCACATCAGGAAAAATAATTATTATCTTAAAACATCAGGCAAAAGACCACTCCAGTAACCAGCAATTTCAGGGAAATAAAACTTCAATACCAGACAAGAAAGGAAACTAAATTAGTATACAGACCTTCAAGAAGTGCTGCCCCTTCACCAGAGCACCAGAAAACTCCAATACCAAATCACAGACCTGCAGCAGGGTTTTTGACATTACTTTCCTTCTGATTCAGGTCCCTAATCTAGACACATGTTTAACTTCTGCATGTCTCTAGCCAGTTCTGGGTTGCAAACATATTTTTTCCAATTTTAGTCAAAGCAGCAGAGCTGATCTTGACCAGAATGACTGCATCTCCATCACTTTCCAAACGTATACCCTGTCATATTCAACAGGATACTCACATTTCTAAATAAAGCGAAATAAGCGAAATACACTTTTGACAGCTTGACCAAGGACTATAGGGTTCAAACAAAAGAGATAATAAAGAGTGAACCACAAGCCACAATAATTATTTTAGTGAATTAGGTACAGCCAGCAAGCTGTAAACTGACCACTCGAGGAAAAATCTGTTCGGGTCCACACTCTTTTGTCATTCCTAATTTATGACACATCTAAGCCTCTGCCTGTTCTGCTTAAATCTATTCAAGACCACATTGCTAAAGGCATCTTCATAACTTGATTTGTCACTCCACCATGGTTGCATCTCTTCAGATCTTGCCTATCAAGAATTCTTCAGCCAAAGAAACATAAACACACCCTGGATGCAGGATCAGAGACCATCTAGCATACTACAACACTAATCACACAGTTTGACAAGTATGAGGGTTTCTGCTGGTGACTCACTTGCAGTCTTGCCTCATTTCCCCTCCCCAAGAGATTCCAAAGAACATTGCATGAGGAAAAAAAACTGAGTGCAATGTATAAGGAATGATTTGAAATTCAGCTTTTTCTTTGAGCTGACTTCTCCTCCCCACACAGAGTAGAGGGAGTCTACAGAAACCTGACCTTTGTGTTCCATGCACAATGAGTAAGCAGGATATAGAGACAACATAGCAGAGGACATTCATGTCTCAAGCACAGTGATTTACTATGTGGCTTGGTAATTCAGCAGAATCCTACACATCCCTGTTGCCATTCAGGGCAAAAAAAAATAGATTCCTCAAATATTTCTGTACATAAAGAATACATCTGGACCACTTTGTTCTTTTATTGCTTTTGTCAAGAGTTATTTAAACTCCTAAGAGGCTCTACAAGCCTTTGACTTTAATGGAAACAAAGAAAGTAAACGTGTGCATGTGAGCTGGCTGCTTAACTCAAAGGATTTTTTCTGCAAATCAGTCATTTGGAAATCTCAAAATCAAATATGATGACCTTTATATAACTAGTGCAAACAGTGTATATCCATGTGCATGTGGATACAAATCCAACATACACATACAAGTTCTTTGTAGCGTTTATTATTCACATGAGCACCTTAATTGCTGATTGACTGTCACAGGAAACATTTCCGTTCTTGTGTCGGTAGGTAGAACTAGATTGCAAGGGAAGGAGGCAGTCTGAGGTTCCTTGCAAAAAAACATCAAGTGAGATGAATGAGTAGGTAGGGCTGAACTAAGTTTTAAAAGCATACTTTCTTGAGAAAACTGAGAAATTCACTACTGGTCATTACATATCTCAGTCATGTGTTGGAACAGGTTTGGTGCACAGGCATTTAGAAGCCGAGGAATATGTGGTATGCATCACTGTAATACCATGCAGCTGTTCACCAGACTGAAGGACTCACTCAACTCCTTCCATGGGGTAAGAGACTTGGTGAAAAGCAGCCTCCAACCACTTGCTCAAGACTGAAACACTAAGCCAGCCCTCTGTGGCAGTCAGCAGTAAAGCATTGTACCGTCCCTCAAACATTCAAGACAAGTTGCCATTTTCATAATACTTCCAATTACTACTTAATCTTGCTAATGTTGATTATAACTCAGCAAATTAAAAAAGCAAACCCATGGGCAAACACACTTTCAAAACAGACAATAGCCAAAAATTAATTCAATCTCTGCAGTGTGTGTGAAAGCAGGGAGGAAGAGACAGTCTCTTCCCATTAAGTACTCCTCCTAACAGGTGCCAGACAATACTAGAGAATGAAGTGTTTTAGCTGCAGGACAGGTAGGACTCATGGCAGCTCATTCCATGGCAATCAGCATGTTACCCAACCAGTACATCCCGACCCTGGCCTTGAGCAGCCCCCCTCAGAGGGTATCTCACACTGCTCTTCTCTCTGGGGAGAATGATAAAGGGTATTCCTATTATTGCCAACTAAGATATGGGCATGACTACTAAAAATAGATAAATAAAGATAACAATGTTGGTTGTCTGCAGGAGGCCTAAGTAGGAAACAGCACAGAATATCCATATATAAACAGAATTTTTAATCTACGCAACACAGGATTTTTTTAAAAATTCTAGATCTTGCCCCAGTTGAAGCACCCCTACTATTCCTAATTTTTAAATAAATGCAGAAGGGGAAACAACGAAAGAAAGAAGGAAGTACCACATTTTATCAAAATACCAAAATGATCACAGAAATACTCCTGCTTATCCTGCAACTTGCAGCAGCAGCATTTGTTCTTTTAAAGGGCACTAAGGGTCCTACAAGTTCCTTTGTTCAAGGAGATGCTGTCAGAAAATATGACGCAGCTTTAGACCAGGCTCTGGAAGCTAATCCTGAAGCACTTGAACACTGGAGAGCCTGAATTCTCATGGTGTTAACGTGCCCTTTTATTACCCTACTTGAATTTTTTCACACTGACCTCTAAGTTAACATTCTCCTGACAACTGGTCATTTTAATTGGTGCAGATTAATTGAGCTGGGAACTTAGGAAAATGAGAAGCTCCTTTTTTCCAGCCTGTTCCTCTGCGTAAACCTTCCAGTTGACCCCTAGGCCAAGGCACCTGCTTTTTTGCAAATGGTATGTGTGACCAAGCTTCAGCTACAGAAAGAACAAAATCTTAGCCCAGAGAATAACTTATTTGCAGCTTTCAGAAGCAGAAAAAATTATTTTTTTAATCTCTAGCAGTACAATTGAGATGTTAATAGCAAAAGGATTTCAAAATGTAAATGCTCTTCTTATTATTTATGAATAAACTTGTGTAAACCACCTTGAAAATGCACCTAGATTTAATGGTTGAAATCTCAGCATTATCTCAGATGGTTTCCCTCTACCTGGATTGAGTATCAAAGCCTTTGAACTAAACCTATACTAAGCAACAGAACATAATGAAGTATTTTATATTTATGAAAACCTTTGTGAGGAAGCAAGAACAGAAAGCTAAAACACATTCATATCCTTTTAGACCTCAGTTTTACTGAGGACAGACATATCCAAAAATACTCTGCTTCAGTTTGGGGCTTCATGTGTTTTATTATGGAGAGGAGAAGCAATCAAACCACAAGATTGTTGGTTCCCTTTAATTAGATATTTTTTACAGTGATATTTAAACCTTAAATTCATTAATCCTCTACATTCAGAGCTCCACAGGATGAATGTGAGCAAAGAAACAGTTTAACCTGTAGGAAAGTAACATTAATAATAGAGTCTGCATAATATTATATTACACTTACTTGACAGGGTAATGGAGACTGCTTTTGTTTAGGAATTAAAACAACTTCTGTAATAACATATCAATTTTTTCCCTGAACACTACTTGCTTGCCTCAAGAATTCCAGAGGACTGAGGTAAAGGAGTCAGATACCTGAAGAAAGATGGTCTTTCTCATTACCAAGACACTTCTGTCAAGAATAACCAGGGTTATAATTTTCTTTAGGTTCTGTTTTCAAAAAGCATTTTGTTATAGTGGCAATATTAAATGAAGTGTTTAGACTAAACACATATTTAAATGTTGTTATGCCTGCGGATATGTTTGACTGCTTAGTTAAGGGCAACAGCACCCTTAAAAAGACAAGCTTGAACTTGTAAAGAGTTTCCAACTATGGCAGGCTATTTTGTACCAAAATGATTATGCTGTTCTCTTTGAATGCACATATGCAGGGGAAAGGCAAAAATACCCTTTCATGGCAACTGAAGGGTCTCAGCTATCAACACACATGTTTCTTAAAAATGATCAACAAGGTAGTGGGGCCCTTTCCAAAGCAGTTTTCTAATTCTGTTCATCTGTACCTTAAAAGGAAAAAAAAAAAAATTTAAAAAGCATGTACACAGGAGAGCTACTGATGACCTCCTGTTTCTTACTAGAAACTAGTGTAAGTTTAAGGGAGGGGAAAAATGGAAAAAGCATAGGTAATTCAGATTCCATCACCCACAGCTCCTCATTTCACAGAATCAATTAGGCTAGAAAAGACCCCTGACAAAATCGAGTCCAACCTTTGACTGGACACCACAATGTCAACCAGATCACAGCACTAAGTGCCATGTCCAGTCATCTTTTAAACACCTCCAGGGATGCTGACTTCACCACCTCCCTAGACAGCTCATTTCAATGCTTGACAACTCCCTCTGTGTAGAAATTCCTCTTAAAATCCAACCTAAACCTCCCCTGGCACAGCTTGAGGTAATATCCTCTCCTCTTGTCTCTTGTTACCTGGGAGAAGGGATTGATCCCCCCCTGGCAACGCCCTCCTGCCAGGTCAGAAAGAGTTAGGAACTTGCGTTTCCCACTCCATATAAGTATGGCAACCAGAATTAACATGCACAGCAACAGTATGCAAGTCCCAGGAAAAATATATTTGGATTTGAATCAACTGTGAAACCTTCTAATTTTTCAGTTTGTTAATTGAAGAAAGTATGCAAGTCTAACAACTTCACATCCAAACTGCCAATCTGCATACCCAGTTGTACTCACAGATCATCAATTCAGCATGGCTTCAGACTCTGCTTTGGAAGTTAAAACCTTATGAATATAAGCCTAATGATATATGTTTATATTATATCTGTGCATTAATTAACTTTTCAGATCTTGCATACAAACTCTGTATTTTATCTGAGGTGAGGATTTGAAAAGTCCTAAACTGGCCATTGGAACAAGAGATTTCTCTCCATCCAAAGGTGTATCTTGGCCACTAGGCTACAAAAACTAGTTTCAGCCTGCTTGCTTTCATTTTGACCCCATAAATCACATGGCCCCACCCCATAAAGTTACAAAGCTACTAACAGGGAAAGGACCAGAGAGTTGTTTCTAATTTTAGGAGCAAAAAAGTCCTCTGTGGGATTTAGAAATTAGCATTTATACAATGAGAATATTGATGTCACCTGTAACCTCAAAGCTCCATATCACTTCCCCCTCAGCAAACAGCAAAATAATTAATCATAGTTTAATAATCTGAAAATTCAATCATTTTACCTTATCTCTTGCATGACACAAGCCATAAAATCTTATTATCTTATTTTTGCTCTATGTTCAATAGGAACTTTTGACTAAACATCTCCAGGAGAGCCACAGGGGAATTTTCAGTCAGGACTCCAGAGAATCACATTTTTACTGAACAGCAGGGCTGAAGCCTGGAGAAATCTGCTCAGAACAGACCCTCTGATAAGAGGCTGCCTGTATGATAAAGTAGCACAGCTGGTTCTGCAGTCTCCACTTTGAATGAGAGTGCATTTACATTTCTGCAAAAGGCAGCAAGCAACATTTAGAAGACAGGTTCCATTTGTACTTACAGAAGCCGCACCTGGTACCCCCTTCAAAGATGAATCCATTCGGGACAGCTCCGTACCGACGCAGATCTGAAAGCTTCCACTGCCCCATGACACTGGGAGGAAGGTCCTTCACAAGGACAAGGATGTCATTGCAGAAATGCAGGGTAGCAGGCCCACTCTCTAGTTTAGTGCCAGGGGCTACAAAGACTTGAAATCTATGAACTATGAAATAAGGAAAAAAAATTAATACAGAATATACAAGTGTTACGTAAGTCATTCTGTTCAGCTGTGGTACTCGGACCAGCCCCTGCCCACGCATGAGACTGTGGCATAAAGATCTACATGGAGCCCACAGAGCCACATGAAAGTAGCTGTAAGATCGTTACTCCCTCTTATACGAGTTTAGGATTGAAAAAAAAAAACACGGTATCTTGGCTTAATGCTACAAATTATTGAAGTTGCAAAGCTACATTAATTTCTCCTAAGTCTTCCAGGCTACTCCCCATCTCAGATTAGTCAGTCATCCAGCCCAGACTTCACTTACCTCTTCCAACCCTACATCACTACATGGGTTGCCCTCTGTCTCCTTCTCTAACCTGTGTCTCTCCCTTCCTACACATATGCACACAAATAACACGGTGCTCAAGGAACCAAAAGCCAAGGCTCAAAGAACTAAGCAAATTCTAACCAGATCTCCACCACTGACTCATTTGTAACCTTTAATAAACTGCTTCACTTCCTCCCTAGCAGTAAAATGAGGAAAATTACATTCTTCCGCCCTTGTGATTCTTTCAGGAGTTGGTGATGGTAGATGCCCAGACATTTAAATGACTGAGAAACAAAGTGATTTATGAGTAACAAACACTTGTAGGTGTCAGTTAATTTTTCATATTTCACATCCTGAATTTTAAAAGAGTGGAGAAAGAAAAGAAAACACCTATTATTCAAGTTTACAAAATCCAGATTCAAATCCCAACTCTAGTAATGCCTGTATTGCAGTATCCTTACCTAAAGTAGCAGTTGTTCTAGGCTGGTCTCCCATTCTCTCTTCCAAGGCTATTGCATTCTGAATAATAAGTTAATGGGATCACTTCAAGGGCTAGATCTCAGTGTTTCAAAGGGAACAATTTAAGTGAGCAAGCATATAATTCTCAAACAATTGTTTTGACCTCCACTACTCCTCTAGATTCTTTCATATTGTGATCAGACACAAAAAAAACCCCAAACAACAAAACAAAATAAAAATCAAAAACCACACCAAACTTTTGTCTTGGTAGAGAAAAGCATCAAGATTGTTATATTTCCAGGAGGAGGGTTTTGGTGGTGTTTATCAGGAAGCAAATAGATTTAGCTTTAGGTTATGTATCAAAGATTACAAAAACAGCTCCCTGCCTATGAAATCTACAAGGTAACTTCCAGGTACTCTCAGTTCTTACATCGACCCTTCCCCATTCCTCACTCGTGCTTCTTCAAGCATCATGAATTTCATCTTGGTCTGAGTCTTGCTTCTCATCTAACTACTTGCTATATTCTTAGTCACGATCTGAGCTGTAAGCCAACTCCTCATCTATGACATGCATTTGGTAAGTTCCCTAAGGCTCCAGCAGAATTAGCCACAAAGTCATTCGAGTGAAATGCGCAAGGAGACAGAGATAGATCTAACTAACCACAGCTCTACTTACAGCTCTGCCAGTAGCACTGCTAGGGAGCAAATCAATAGTCACACAATGTCCCCTTTTAGGCACGCAGTTGTTACGCAACCTGCTTAAACACAAGCTAAGAAAAAGACAGCAAAACCACAGTGATCCATAATGCCCAGAAAGGAATCTTTAATGTCATTTGGACTCCTCTGCTCAGTTAACTCTGCCCAGTATTTTGCTGGCAATTAAACCATGGGAGAAGCAGCATCAGGATTCTTTCTGCTTCATAAATGAGGAATGAAGCCCACTCTTGACACGACCAGTTGCAAGTTACAACAGCTGCTGAAAACAAAGTGCTCCAGCTCAAATTCTAGACCGCTGTCAAAAAACAGCATACCCAAATCTGAACAAAGCCAAAGTAGAGGAAAAAGCATATTTGAACATGAAACTTCTTGCATACACTGCTTTCTTGGTGAATTTGAATTTTTTTCAAAATTCTCCCCAGCCACTGATTTCTCCTATTCTATGAAAAAAAAATTTGGGAAGACACAAAGCTGAGTATACCCCTGAACAAAAGGTACTACTTAAAATTCATCATTTTCTTCAGCCCATCTTTTCCTTTTTACAGCTATGCACTGACCTGCAGTATGCCAGCTTCTCAGAATGAGTTGTGGGCCCAAGCACATTCCAGGAATCACATCCACCTCATTTGCTAAAAACTGAGAGAAAACACTGGGAACTCCAGTGTGAACGCCTCCATTCTGTGGTCCTCATTCAAGAACAGTGTCAGCTACTTTCACTTTTTTTTTTTGCTTCCCAGACTCTGAGGTCATCTCTCCCTAGCCTATTTTTATCATCCAGCCACCTTACTTTCAAGGCACACAAAGGCACCCTTACTACACTTTAAGAAAAAAAATAGTCACCATGCTCTCTTCATCTACATCTTCTCTCTTTTCTATTTCTGTCCACTCAAACTAGACTCACTCTGACTTCATTCTCCTAACTAAACATGCACTGAAAAATAAAATTGTGAAAAAAAATTCTATATTTTGCTTTATTCTCCTTCCCCTAAGCTTATTCGCATTTAACCTTATACAAATTATTGCCAGTTCAACCAATTATACTTTTCTTACTTCTGCATTTCTTCACATCCACACACAATTTCTCCCACTTCACCTTTACTCCATGGCTCCATGTCATAACTCAAAAGGCTTTATTCCTACATCATTCACAGCTTGCCTTGAAAAAAATCTCTTTGCTGCTTTTGCATGTCCTCCAATCACAACCAGAATCCTCACACCCAGAATGAGATTACTTCAGCACTGCATCAGTGCACGATCATAAACAACAGACCTACCCTGTCATATTCAAATACTCCTTCAGCTTTTAGGACAAGTCTGTGCTATGGATAGATCCCAAACCTAGTAAAAAAAAAAAATATAGAACCGGAAGACAATAGAGCTGTATCATCAAAGTGCACCAACTACCCCAGCTACTCATGCTTGTATTGTTCAGCAACCCCCTCTAACCTTTCCTGTTCTGCAAGGCTTCATATTTGAAAGCCCTGAGAGGTACATCCACACATCTCACTTCTGATAGTTCCACATATTTTTACTGTAAAATTCCCAGGCCATCTTCCTATATATGTACTGCAAAGGAATGAGCCCACAAGCCCAACAGATGGCAGAGCATATGTAACAAATGATAAAGATTGCTAATGTGTGTCTCCCACACACCTACCCTCCTTCTCTAGTTATGGCTAAACAAACATAAGACAGATACTATGGATTACCAACATTATCTCTCTTTGTTTGCCACGGTACATTTTAGAACTGCTAACCAAGAAAATAAAAGAGAAGGATGGAGAAAGGTGAAGTTAGCTGGAAAGAATAAGTCTGATGACACTCCTTATTGCAAGAAGTCTCTTTCTGAAATGGAACACTATCAGCAATGAGCATTATCAATGCAACACCCAGTAGGCAGCTCAGCAAACTGGGCATGAACTCGCAAGTTTTACTCAGGACTCTGTATCTCTTAATATTCAGCTGCCAGAATCCCTGAGTCAACTGCAGGACCAGAAGTAGAGGTTTAATCACTTTTTTCCAAAGCTGTGCACTGTCAGTGTCAAAATCAAAACCCCAAATTCAGAGCTGTCAGAGTTATCCATCAGTACAGGGTGGTACTGTAGTCAAAACCTATCATAAGGGATACCTGCTTTAACATTATGGGGGAAAACAGTTTCTCCACTCTCAAATGAGTGACAATCTTGTCCTGAACTGTACTTTTTAATTTGCGTTTCANGGGTGGGGTGGGGGGGGACGGGAAAGTGTGAGAAGACAAAGGTTACCTTCCCCCAAACTGTAGCGTATTCGTACATCCCACGCATACATTGTTTCCTTGCTCTCAAATCCCAGCATCACAACTTGAGAGAGACAGATGATTGCGAGTGTGTGATTCAAGCCCTCGTAGGAGAGCCCAGGATCCAAGCCACAGATGTCTTCTAAGGTCATGCTGCTCCTCTCCTTATGCCCTTTTGCTCGTTCAGATTTATCCTTGTACACCAGCATGAGCAAACAGTCTAAAAGAAGCAAAACTGTCAGAGATGATGAGGCAGAGCATAGACCGTAACAAACTTCTCAGCACTCTCTGCTGCAATACAAAGGTGCTTTAGACAACTGCAGGATCAGCTTCATCAAGTCAATGTAAAACTCTGCGATTCCTTTTCCCAGCCCACCCCCAGGTAGTTTGTAGTCCTTGTTTTCAGGAAGCAAACACTGAAGGCATGTTTCAAGGTTAACCTTCAGGCTCAGAAATAAGGAAGCCAGTAATAAATCCTCCCCATTTTACTCAAAGTCCAGTGGCATTTCAGACACTGTCCTGAGTCTGGCAGAGACTGACTCACTAATTTTGAGCATTAGGAGTTATGCTAGGATAGCTGTTCACATTACAGACTCTAAAGACCGAGAGGCTATTGTTGCCTGTTTTTTCATTAGAACATACTGAACCACAAATGAAATTCTTACAGTAGCTCAGAGATTACCCAACCACTAAATGGCGAGCGGACTGCACTGCGAGATTGTTACTGTCAGCTCAGGTTTCCCAGTTAAATGCTACACAGCAGCCATTGCTAAAAATCATTATGTGCCACACCTTCTTTTATTTATTTATATTTTAGTGTTTGCTTGTGTCACCAGGTTTTTTTAACACCTTCCCAGAGGTGTTTATTACACTGTAACTTTGCAGTGGAAGAAAGCAGTTCAAGTTCCACGGTCCCACGGGAAAAGCAACAATTTTACAAGCAAATCCAGAAGACAAGAAAAGGGGAGTGACCTCTCCCACCTTTTGCATTTTTGACAAAAGCAGCCCTCTTTCCCCCACATTCCTGTCACACAGCACTCAGTTGTAGATGCAATTAATGGTCAATATCAAAGCTGCAACATCCATAGCTTAGCTGAGATAGAAACCACAAAAAAGAAAGACCCCTACACACCATTTTATAAATATTGGGGGTGGTACTCCCAGCCCTGGTGAGGTGACCTGCAGATCTCAGCTGGGCAAGGGACTGGCAAATCTCCACACAGATGCAAAATGACTGAAAGACTGAACTGCCTTTCAGTCTAATGCAGAGCTTTGCACGATCCCCAATTGTTTTTGTGCACCTGTTAGCAAAAACAGCTGCAACCACGGTATTTAAACATTCTGCAACACAGCTGCGTGTCTCAAGAAAGAATGACTATAGTTTACATACCAAGAAAAGCAAATCACCAGGGGCTTTTTTAGTAAATTTGACTAATTTAGCTAGAATAAAAATAGCATTTTTGAGGAATAAGATAGATTATCAGTCAGGCTCCTTCGTCAACCACCTTCAAACTTGGCTTACTTACATTTGAAAGTCAGGCCCACATTCACAGGTCTAGGTACCAGCTCTAAGACTAACAGACGCCCTTTCACACAGAGAAGTTTCACAGATTCAGATGAGATACAGGTATTTAAGACACTAAAAAAATTATTATAACAACTCAGGTAACAAATTACTAAGAAGCCTTCAGTCTTTCTAGCAAGAGCCTAGAAAAGCTGCCATAATCCATTCTGCAGCAATGTGGATTCATATTTTCTAAGTGTAGGCAACATTAAGCCCTGGAAAGATAAACTTTTGGGCACAAATGTTTTCTCTGTTGGCAATAGATGGGGAAATCTGAAGCCTACTTTTCCCTCTGCAGCAGTAAAACATCAGCTCTGTGTAACATTTTCAATTTCCCCTTCAGAAGCATGGAAACGATCTTTTTTTTTTTTTCCTTCCTTAATTCAAAATGTCATTTTATTTTTAAATTGAAGTGATATTTTCTGTCAAAACACTGATCAAAAAATAACTACCGAGCTTACAATGCCAGCTTCTTTTTTTTTACAGCCAGCAATCACCCTGAAGAAATAAGTTCCCCCCACACACACACACAAAAAAATAAAATTTAAAAAAAATATATTAAAAATAAAAAAGCGTATTTTGAAAGGGCACCAAGCCCAATGGCTATGCCTTGGAAAGTCACAAAGTTGTTTTTAGTGAGCGCAGGAGCTCGCCCCGAGGCCGGACGCGGCGCAGCGTTGGGAAGGCCCCTCTGTGGGCTCTGCGGGCACTCGCCCCAGGGAGCCGGGGCAAGCTCCGGGCCCCAAGCCCCGTCCCCACCGCCGTCCCCTCTTACCTGCCACCGGGGAGGGCTTGCGCAGCACCAGCCACCTGCTCTTCCACTGCAACGAGAGGCAAAGGGACAGGGTTAGCCGGAGCTGGGCAGGGGAGAGCGCCCGCTCTCCCCTCAGGGCAAGGGGGCGGCGGTCGGGGACCCCCGCGGGCCGAAGGGGCGCCGGGAGCGGGGACCTTTTTTCCGTCTCTCAACTTGACGTGACCCTCCACCACCACGGAATCCGTCATCTTCAGTCATGATTCCGGACAGCTGCGCCGGCTCGCTGCGCCCGCCCCGCGCTCCGGCCGCCCGAGGGGTCACTTCCAAAATAGCTTTATTAGGGCCCCGCCAGGGCGGGCGGCTGGCCAGCGCGGCAGTGCTCGGCCTTCGACTTGCCGAAAGGGCGGGGGGTCGGGTCGGGTCGGGTCTGTGCACCGTCTTAATAATTCTTTGTTCACCTATTTTACTTCTGGGTTGGGGGGGCGGGGTGTCTTTTAATTATTTTTATTATTTGTTTCTCCAGGGTTTCACAGCGCGAGGCGCGGGCCGCGGCACCCGGAGCGCCGCAGCCCCGCGGNGGCCGCCCGCGGGCGCAGCCCGGCTCCGGCCTTCGCCCCTGTCCGCAGAGCCTGCCCCGCGCCCGGCCGGCCGCAAAGCCCGGACCGGAGTTATTCCGCGGAGCGGGGCCCCCCTCTGGCCGGCCGAAACACCCCCTTCCCGCACCTTCCTTATAATGCCCAATTTTCAGTTTTCAAAAGTATAATTACAGCTCTTCTTGGTTCCCAGAAGACACAGCCAACTACCCCAGATAAAAATACTCTTCTCACTTTTTTTATTTCTTCTTTGCAATGCAACTGTCACGAGATAACAACCTGCTTACACTAAACCCCGAGCAGCTACAATGAATAGAATAAGATGTGTTAATGATGTCCTCAGATTTATTTCCACTAGCAATGGACTAATTAGAGTCCATTATTCCAAAAATACTCCTGCTGCATCTTATTTGATGGTAATTAGTTCTTCAGCATTTTTAACACAGCACTACAGCACATTTTTCTTTCAATAGCATAATAGAAGGGGGTTTTTAGACGTTTGCATTTATTTCTTCCCTTTGAATCGGTCAGTATGCATGGAATAACATACAATTTAATAAAACCATCTTTTAAGTGTTTTTCATAATGAATTAGGGAAGTGTTTGTTCAACTGGCTTTGCATTCTAATTCAATTTCAATATAGAGTTAGGAAAAATATCAGATAAAATTTCACTAGTGCATTTGAGCCGGATTTTCATTTTAACCAAAACATTAATCACTTAAAGGGGGTGAAAAATATGGTGAATGAGTTTCCATGGGGTAATGCTCAACAGAAAGGTGGGAGGGTTGGAGTGCCCCATAGGGGTGTGACTGATGTCAGGGGTGTGAGAGGTCAAGTAAGGACATCTCACTTAACCTGGACATTTCATTGCCACTCCTACTCTGCATTTGTGCATTTAATACAGTGCTAGTCACCATACAGCTGATGCTCAAATGATTTTAATTTAGTTCTACCGAGTCAGTGCAGTAACAGTGGACAAACAGGCTGCTTTGAAAGCCACAAATTTATTTTAATGCATTCAAAATATTCAAATAAGTATCAACTGGAGATTTGTCATTTAGACTTTTGAGGGCAGAAAAAAGACCATTCAGTATATTCTTTACAAGTGTGTTATTGTTTGTTCTGGTGTTGCTGTGTACTGATACAAGCAGCATAGATTTTGAAAACACGCCAGCTAAAAAAACTCTACACAAATTGTCAGAAACACCAGTCTAACACCTTTTCTATCAAACAGCCACCTTCTTTACTGCAAGAGAAGACCTAGAGAATATACATAAAACACAAAACTACAAGATAAAAGTATGCACAGAGTGGATGCATATTAATTTCAAAGTGAAGCTGAAGCCACAGAACAGATACGGACATTCAGAACGGCTTCATCCTTGAGTGGAAACCTGTTCCTGATGGATCCCTACCAAAGAAGAGCAAATCTTTCCTTCCTGCTGATGCAGTACTCGTCTTTCAGCAGCAGGTACAGTTAGTCTTGTTCCACCCTCACATTCATTTCAGGGCGTTAAGCAAGCCAGACTCATACTCCATATGGCCAGGGAGGCAGATCCTCCAGCTTGTTTTGGAATCAAGATCCCAGAGGTAGATATCAGTTTGTAAAGCTGGTGTTTAGTGCCTCAGAAAAACGAACAAAAGGATTTGATACTGGGACTCACAGTATTCATAGCTGAAAAAACATGTCCAGGTGTTTACATCTGTCTACTGGAAATGTGTGTGACACTTGCATTAAACTGGGAGTACCACCAGCTGAAATCGATCCTTACGGAGAGATTTTCTGATGCCTTCCAGCACAAAGTGTTATTTCATCCTTCTACCAGCTCAACCTTTTGAACAACCTACAAAGGGACTGAAAGATTTTACTGTAACTTTATACATAACAGACTAAGTCCAAGAAACAGAAGGTAAATGTTTTTATTAAACAGTTTACATGATTTATCTAGATTAGCATTGTTGTATATTTGTACTTACACAAATTCAAATGTTGGTTATTTTTCCTTTAAAAGTCTCTTCTAACTGCAGATATCATTCACCACTACTAAGAAACCCAGGAGGACACTGCCAGTACTATAAAACAAAACACACATCTGAGTATCTGGGCACCCCTCTAAAATTATATTATCTTAAAACACAACTTTGTTTGAAACACTTAAGAGAGTTCACATATGTTCACTAACAGGGAAGAAATACATTTCACATCAACACTTCAAATATACACACCTGACATGGCTAAAGGTTCTCTGTAACAGAATGAAAAAAAGAATTTTCCCTTCTTTATAAGACTATTTTTTGGTTGGATGATTTTCTGCCTGTTTTTGCTACTACAGCTGAGTCCACAGCCTCTAGACAGCTATATATTGTAATAATTCCTTTGATTGTTCCCATAACAATTCCATAGACCATGACAGTAAAGCCTGTGTTTTATGATATCACCAAATCCCCAAGGAAAATGTCAAGCTGCACTCCAGCCATCCAGTTGAAAAATCCATTACAAGAAACCTCCTTTCTGAATTATCTAAATAGTTGAACAACTTGTTAGTACAAAATCTAAGACATCTTCAAAACACTGTCACATTAAAGAAACGTTTAGGGATTTATCATCAAGGTGAAGTATTTCCATTGCTATCCTCAGGGCAAGGAGCAGATCATAGTCTGCAAAAGGTCCTGGCTGTATCAACCTAAATCAGCTGCTCTAACTTCCAGCATTTTTCAGCAAAAAAAGTTTGAGTTCTCAGGAGGTGTTGCATTAACCTTGCTGGAAAATTGCACACTAGATTCAGCAGAGCTCTGAGGCACGTTCCTGATTTTACGTCAGTGGAACATAGAAATATGTTTATGTAAAAATACGCTTATGTGTTTGGTTGAAACAAAATCTTAACCCTCTGGTTTCTTTCCCCAGAACTGGTTTGTTGCAGTTAGCTGAGGAGCAGCTTTACCTACATTGTTCTTTTGGTGTCTCTTGACCTGAGCTTCAAGAGACCATTTCTCAGGGAGAAGGAATTTCATTTTTGGTCCTCCTGTTTAATTTTTTATTTCAACTGAGAATACAAGGACAATGTTGTTACAGGTAGGTTTGGGGGATGACAGATCCACCAGAAACCATGAAATACATCAAATCACTTTCTATGTAATCCACCAAGCAGACAGAGAGTTGTAGATTTTTGTTCATTCTCTTGACATGTTTGGGATTTTTTATTAAGACAAATAAAGACAGTTGTGTGTGTTGAGCAATCCACAGCCCTAGAATGCTAGCTCAAGGCTACTGATGTCAGATGGGGCAGGCCTGCTTTTGGTGCTCTGGCTTGGAATTGCTAAGAATTACTATGACAGTTTTCATACCAGCTTATAATGAAATATTTATGCCACTTTAATAAAACCGAAATTCTCCTGAACCCTGCTTCAAATGTTAGCATATTCAACTGTTCAGCTATTTTTGCGGGGGGCTATTTTCTCATTAATCCACTTTACATAGTTTGTCACTCTTGTGTATACTCCAGGTTTGTTGACTCTGCCACAGCCATCTCCCCAGCTGATAATTCCATAGAGATAAGAGATGTCATTTTTCTCACAGGCCAGAGGTCCACCTGAATCTCCCTGTATTAAAAGTAAGTGAAGGTTATCTAATTTGATGGAGAGCAGTCAGAAGAAGATCAGTTTGGGAAAATCCCAAAATAGGAGTGTTTGCATGTGAGATTTAAATGGAAAAAAAAAAAAAAAAAAAGAAAAGAAAAGCAGCAGTTTACTGAAGTTTCATTCTAGAAAGCTTTTTTAGTCATACTCACCTCTAATATAATGGTGGAATTTTTTAAATTATACATTAAACAAAAGTATCAAAACATCAGATTTTGCTTAAAAATATGAAATTCTTTTAGATTCAGACACCTACTCAAATGCATGGTTGATTTAGATAATTTTCACTGGAAGTGAAAAAGCCTTTGAGGCTTGGCACTGTTGTAATATCAGCACTGCATGGAGGGATTTCATGGGTGCATTTGGAGAGTATTTTGATGCAGTTTATTGCAACTTTCAGAGAGCACGAGAGTTTTCAAAAAAAAAAAGGTGTTGCATACAGATGCACTTTGTGACTGTAGGTTGCTGTAATTTTATGTGGCATATGGGGTTTTGCATATGTTTGCATTTGCTACTGAGTGTTTACCTTGTCGTTAAACTATAAACCGAAAAGCAGCCCAAACTACACTACAGCAAGGATTAATTTGGAACACTTCTACTTATTTTAAACCTTGAAAACTTTCAGGATGGAAAATATTATTGTTATTATTGTTATTACTCTTAGACTGACTTTCTAGAGAATTTAAAATGTTAGAAATTAAAAATGCAACTTAGTAAATGGCACTGGTGAAAGGACCCATCACTGTAGTTATTTGAGACGAAGGAGAAATATGTATTTTTCCTATTTCAAAATAAAATTCCTTGAGAGCAAAATGCATTGGAAAGTTGTGTTGCCTTTATACTAGGAGATTTCTGTGATAAGTGAAGGACATCAAATGAAGTCTTGCATATTTGCTTATTTCTCACAATTAGTCTAATTGATTTTGGTATCGATTTCAATTTTGGTATCAGTGACTGATTACAAGTTTCCAAGAACATCTTTTTAAAATTTTAAAATAATCAAGGAAAACACATTGAAGTTTCTTGGTCTTGGAATATTTTTATACATACCAGATGGTTTACAGGTTAATATACTAAGTGTACATTAAGAAAACTCAGAGGTCAGCTGCATCTCTTGTTACATTTAGAGGTCTACATTTTTTCTCCTCAGACCGCTCTACAAGTCTGACAATAGGGAAAAAATTAATTACTGATTCACCTATGTCATGAGCACTGTTCTTCAGCAATATCTGAGGCTCTAAATCACTGTTTCTCAGTCTTTGCAATTCTCTCTAGACCATTTGTCTTTGTGCAGCTCCTTTCTCCTTCCCTCCACTTTCTTTTATCCCTCTCATTTGTGATCTCTGTTTTTCCAGGGCAGGGAGAGAGAATCAGCTGTAATGCTGCCTCTTGTTTTTGCACTTCCTGGGTAAGGCAAGGGAAGCTGGGCAGGCAGGGTAGTTTCCATCTCTCTGGCTTGTGTGAACACTTTCAGCCTCAGTCTCAGCCCTGGCCTTGAGCCACTGCTGGCTGCTGTCATTTCACTCTTGACACCTTTCTTTGGATATGTTTATGACCTCTATAGGGCTTCCAGCACACAGTATACGTGATATTCTTTGCTCCTCTTACACTGACAACTCTTAGCTATGTGCTGCCTTTTCACGAATTTATGCTAATAGAGCAACACCCTCCTCCTTCGAAATGAACTGTAGATAAAATCTGAAGTTTTATATAAGGAATAATCTGATCCTTCAATTAAAGAGGTCTCGTCTATAACAACAATTCTGCATCCTTATTCAGAGCCAAGGTGTGACATAATTCAAAGTAGTAGGAGCATGAGGTCATTCCATGAATGACTCAGGTTACGTAACACAGTTTCCAATTGACTGACATTCTACACCATTCAGTCACATCCACTATAGAAACCTCAGCTTCTTCCTCCAAACCTCACCACTGCGCCTCACCTCCTACACAGGTGTCCTTATTTTCCCTCAGGCAAGAGGCAGCAGCTCTGGGATTTGGCCCCACACAGGTTCATGATGGTTGTCGTGCCGGCACATCCCTGCCAGCTGGGCAGCAATCCATTGCCACCACCTGCAGGCTCAGCCATGAGCCAGAGCAACACACCCTCCAGTGCACAGCCACTGCCTTATGCGAGGGTAGGAGGAATATAATACCCTGGAGCCCTTCTGTAGAGCTTAATTAACATTGAACATGTTAAAAAATGGAAGTGGAAGCAGTCACATAAGGTTCTTTTCTTAAAGAACACTGTAAAATCAAAAGTAAGAATTGTAACACTGCAACATTTCTGACCAAAATACATTTCTAACACCTGCCTAGAGATGACACACAGCATTACCTGACAAGCATCAGATTTGCTATCGAAGTAGCCAGCACAGAACATATTTTCTGTGAGTTCTCTTCCATAAATTTCAGGGCTTCTGCACTTCTCCTCAGAAATAAGTGGAACCAGTGTTTCTTGCAGGACATCAGAATAGCCAGATATATCTTTGAAAAATTCCCAGAGAGGAAAAGAAAGTCATTTTTATAGAATGTCAAGATCATAACATGGAAACACAAGGCACAATACAACACATTTAACACATTAAACTCATAATAAACACATTTAACACCTCTCGTGGACATCTTTAAAAGATAATAATTTTTATAGTGATCACTTTCTGATCCTCCAGTCAGACTCCATGCCCTTTAAAATAACAGCATTGCAATGTCCAGGCATTAATCCACTTTAGGGTCTCTAATTTTCTAGACTCAGGAACAGCAGCCCAGCACTCCTGTCCTCACCTCTTTCTAGATGTGATAATAAGTCATCCATTTATCAAAGGCTCCATTATTTCTTTTTGTCTTTAGACTACACATTTACACTGGGGTATTTGCTCATACTACATCTCTTACCAAAATGGAGCAGCCAAATCTTCAATCCTTCTCATCTACCTACACATCTCTGCTGTTTCCACATTGAAGCAGCATGGTCAAGCCTCATAATCCTGAAATTCCTCCTCTGAAAGGATGGGATGGATTTTTCCACCTTTCTCAAGCTGGGTGTAAGCACTTCCTAGCCCAAAGTCTATGTGGCCCTTTCCTACAAAAGTTTCTTGATGGTGAATCTAAAAATCCCCTCCATCACTGACTAGTAAATTGATTGGTTTTGGTTTGCAGTCTTTGATACCCACCTGGAGAAATCAGGGATAGAATTTGCGTTACTAAAATGCCAGGTGTTGGCACTACAACAAGCTATTTTCTCCCGTCCCTGTCCACAGACATCTTTCTAACTCATAGCTCATCCCATCCTGAACTTGGTTCAAACGTTTGATCAAAGGAACCCCAAATTCCAAGGACTATAAAGGAAGTTCGAGATGACTGTTTCAGATGTAAATGTTGTAAACTCTAAAGGTAGGTAAAAAGAATCCCACCAGAAGTCGCTTGCAAAATATTTTACCAAACTCTCAGTTGTATAACATATACCTGAGCATTATGTTTTTATTATCATCATTTTATTTTTTTTCCACAGACACCAGCTCATGTTTTACTCACTCTCATGCCTGTGTCCCCATCCAGAGATCTGACATTTCAATTGGTCAGGGAAAACGGTGTTACTTTCTGGCAAGCAGATGGGCTGAACAAACTGGGACTTGACAGCACAACGTTGGCCATTCTTCTTCAGCTTAATCAAAGCTGCAGAACAGAAAATACAGGAGGAAGAAAGTGACTGTTCCCTTTCTTTAATGGGATTGGCAGTAATGGGTCTCAGATACAAATTTAATTATCCCCTAAGCCTCTCTTAATTAAGATATTTCAATCAAAGACAGACAGACTCATCTCAACAGCACCTGATTTCACAGCAAATTGAAGGCTGAAACATTCAGCTACTCCCCTTGTGGGAATATTTATTTTATGCTATGCTCACTGAGCAGATTTTGCTTCACTGCCTCTGTAGAGAAGGGGGAAGATAGAAAATACATGTGTCTCCACCCACCTTATAGTTAAATAACACTGACATATCCCCAAATTTCAGCTGAAATAAGTGGGATGTGCAAATACTCACTGCTTCTGGAAGCCTGGCCACTGGCCTAATTCCAATTCCATTTAAAAAGTTAATTACTCCAAGAGCTGGTGTATTTGATGTTCTGTTATCACTGAGTTCAGCAAAATTTAAGATCTTGAAAATTAAGGAATAAAACCTCAGGATATTTCAAAACCAAGCTTCTTGAAGCTGGAAAGAATAACATAACCTACACAACCTTTACTAACGAGACATGGGGCTGAATACAGTGTAAATATGAAGCTGTGCAGCATCATGAGATTGATACTAAAAGATTTCAAAAATTAGATCCTCTGTAGCAAATCTCTTTCATTTGGCAGTAAAGCAGCAAAGGGGGCTTTGTACTGGGTGGAACAAGGACGGCATGTTGGTTTGGCCACACCATTCAGAGAACAGAGCTGAGGTAATGTGGACACACCTCTTAAACCTTCTCATCATGCCTTTTGGAAACTCAAGGTTTTGTGAGCACAGCTGTGTGGAAAGCAAGTGATCCCACTGGTCAGTCTTATTTCTCTACTGACTACAATTCTTGGCCTTGGTCGAACATGGAAAGAGTATCTCACAGGCTGAGAAGCCCACACAAACCTTGATCCCACACTCAGCAGCTCGCTCTTCCTCACCTTCCTCATCTTTCCCACCAACTCTGCCTATTTCTGAATCCCTCAAATTTCCTAGAAAACACTCATGTGGTAGTTTGCTTTCTTTCAAAAGGTATTCTCAGGAGAAAACAACTCTTCTGCTGCATCAGTAGAAATCACTGCCTGCACAGAATAAGCCCCTGCGTCGTCTCCCCCCTACCAACACAGTTTCTACCTTCTTGTTTGTTTTTGCAATTGGGCTCGTCTTAGGCACTCCATGTTCAGCTCTCCCTAGATTTGGACATGGCACACTGGTGAGGCATGCCTAATTTCAGAGTAATTAGAAAAGCTGTGAGATCTCAAAGTGTCGTTAGTGGTTTTCACCAGGATATTTCAGAGCAGAGTAATGCCTCAAATTGAGTTCATCTCCTGGAATGTTGTGACAGAGCTCCCACCAACAGAGAACTTGAATGCTTTTTGCTATGAAGTAGAAAATACTCACCATCTGGGAGCAAAAAAAGCCAGTATATGCCTGACCTAAAATATTCCCAATGTCAGGTTATTAAATAGTCTCACAGACAAAATGCTCACACAGCCTGATGCCCTAGGGTGACATGACACCTTTCACAAGAGCAGATCAGAAAATAGGCAGTAAGTTGCTGTTCCATTGCCCTTCTGACTAATATTATAAGGTCAATCAGAAGGGCATTTAACTTCTGACTGATAAGACAGCCGCTTTTTAAATCTATCTCAGTGTAAAAAATGATTCTTAGTATCACAGATTTTCAGAGCAGATGGGGTTATTATATTCATCTAGTCAGATCCTTTATACAATACAGACAATAGAATTTTACCAAGTAATTCCTGCATCATGCCTACAGCTTCTGGTTCAGTTGAAAAAATGCCTAATCTCACAAAGACTTGAAGTGATGATGAATCTGCCACACATCTAGATAAATTGCTCCAAAGGCTAATTATCATAATTATTTAAAATTTGCAATTTATTTTTCATCTGAATTTGTCTAGCTTTCAGATGCTGTTATAACTCTGGTAGAACTAAGAACTCTCTGCATTCAAAAGCCTCTCCCAGTATCTTTGATTTTTCCACTATAAAGGCAGCTTTTAACAGACCAGCTAAACTTGAAACTAGGTTGAGTAAACGGAAAATAAAACTGTAGGAACAAAAATACTCACCAATGTCATGTTCAGTAGGATTGAACACGGAATACTGAGGATGTAAGATGTATTTCTCTATTTCAAATGTCTGTGTTACATCAGTCGTTTTATTAAATATTTGTTGGCCCAGAACTACTCTAATAGTGGATTTTAGTGGACTGTAATACAAAAGAGAGAACAAGCACTTCTGTGATTAGCAGCTGATTTTCCAGTGGCTGCATATCCTATGAACCATTATAGACCTCAGTCTCCCACCACATCCATTGTTTACCCTCTCATAATGCCTTTACCTCTTTCCCAGGCTTCCTGCCTACTGAGGGCAAGGAAAAAGATAACAAATGTTACAGTGAGGCCTGGCTTCTGTGGGTCCTGATTAGCTTAATTAAAGGCTGCTGCTTCTTGAAAGAAGGGAAAGGCCAGCACAGGCACTGCTGCCCAGCTGCTGTTTGTCTTACGAGCATCTTTGGGGGCTGTAAACACCTCTTCTAGAAACTTAACTGAGTCAATTTCAGCCAGACTTTGCCAATGAGTATAAAAACTGCTCGGGAAGAAACGAGGAATGAAAAGATGAGTCAGTGATGGATATCTTATTTCTCTGGGAAGGCAGACTCCTGAAAAACGTTACAGGCATGGGCCAAGATTTAAAGGTGCTGGCACACTGACAACTCAGGAACATCTGTGCAGCTTCCACCTGAAAGATAGCACCAGTTCTGCTCTGAGTTTAGATTGATCTATGTTAAATCTGTTGTCCAGGATCAAAAGCAACCTGATGGAGGAAGGTCCCAACAGCACATGGATCTAATGGGAAACTCCACAACCAGAGGAGAACATGATATTTGCAATTCACATCATCTTTTCCAGCTATCAGTTTTTTACTTTAAAAATCCACAGTCGTCTCACATCCAGTGTCCTAGGAAATAAAACTAATAAGAACTAGTACAGAAACTGGGAAGTAAGGGACATTTGGGAATAATCAAGAAAGGTTTAGAAAAGGCAATATATTCTCTAGCTTTGAAAGCAAGAGAATTCACATTTCACTCTCATTTTAAAACCAATTCAATCTGCATCTGCATAAGGTTACAATGAATTTAGTTAGCAAGTGTCTTCAACATCGGAGCACTCTTATGTTTTGTTATCTAGTGCAGAAGAAAATATCTGCTGTCACACATCATGCACAGATGCAGAGTGGTTTACATCACTGCAGTTTCCCTGGTTGCATTTGTGTGCACATCGGATACAAAAGCACCGCGGAGCCTCCCCCAGTACTAAGTACAAAGCAGTGACCAGCAGCCATGGACTCAGAGGAAAGAGATTCTGGCTAATTGCAATACAGAGAGACAGCAGCAATCCTGCTACAAGAACTGTGCTTAAGGTTAACAAAGCAAAGGGCAAAGTTTATTCTGTATTACTGGAACACAAGAAAACAATAAAATATCCTTTGATCAATATGTAAGGCCATGATTTTCTCTGTGTTTTTACAGCAGTAAATCAACCTCTTTGAAAATCAAATTTTGGGCCTGTAAAACAGTGGAAGTTCACTTTCTGGAACAGTATTTAAAATAATTTTAGAAGCACTGAATGGTTCTACTATGACTTACAGATGGTTCATTCAGGAAAAGAAATAAAACAGGAGCAGTTACAGAAAAGAAAAAGAAATAATTGAGCTGCACAGGTATCTATTGTCGCCTAGTGGAAAACAGTTGGAATTGTGACTACCAGAGGTACTAAATAAACAGAAGAGCACAATTACAATGCAGTAATTATGGAAAATCTGTACGCACCAAACGACCAGCTGGAAGTGGGTGGAAATGTCCTGAACAGCTGCCAAAGTTAGTAGCTATTTCACAACATTTGAAAAACAAATGCATTGTGGTTTCAGCTCCAAATGCTTCAGTACAGCATTCATAGTGATATTATTAGCTCTACAAGCTACCAGTGTATATATTCTGCCACAAGGTTTTCTGTTTCTCTTGGCTTCTTTACTATGCAAAGGAACAATGGGTATCAAATGATGTAATATTTTTCCCTTCAATGTGATCAAACTGAAATCAGGGAAAGTGTTTAACATTTGTAGAAAATTAAGTATTTAGAATAAAGTAAGAGCATCCTATAATCAATATTTTCTCCAGTGTCCCACAGGAGGAAAAAAAAATCTCTCACGAAAATCAGCTTCAGAAGTTTGACAGTTTGTTTCTTCCATGTGGCTTTTTGTAAAGCTCAGCCCACTCTATTTGTGTCAACCAACAGTAATTTATTGTCTCCAATAAATCATCACTTGGCTGTCTCAGCCTTTCTGAACAAAACACAGCAGTAAGCACAGTCATCTCTGTTATATCTCAAAACAGGCATAAACATTCAAAAAGGTAACCAAGAAGAAAAGAAATACTGCTATCCCCCTGCAGATTCTTGCATGTGCAATGCCCCAGTCTATGTGCTGCTTCACCCCACCTTATTCCTTCAGTCAGGGTGTTTAGATTCTTTGAGACTCCTTAAGGAACAAGATAAGGGCTTATGAGATTATAGGACTCCAAGCTATTTTTTATAATGTGAATATCATTCAAATTGCCAGAAATTCCTTTTGACACACTGGTCTTTTATAATCTTACCTTCTTTTTTGTTTCAGTTCAGGTTAGTTGTGAGGACCTAATGTCACACTAAGGGGTGAGTTTACCTGTTAGCAAAGCAGTGTGCTGCTGACACAACCCAACAAGTCTGAACCAGGCTTCCACCACAGAAACTCTCTCCAATATATATAGCTGCTGTCCAGGGATGAGATCCTGGCAGAGATGAAGATCCTCCAACAATTCTAGGTCTCACAAAACTTCTCTTTTTGTGTCTTCTTCCACATGGTCTTTTGGTAACTGCAGAACTGTCTACTTTGTCTGGAGCTGGTGGCCTCCTTTCCCTGCTTGCTGAGACAAAAAGGAATATGGCATCAGACTACCAGAATCTTTATGTTTTGGCATTAAATACCATGTCTCATACATCTTCAGGATGCAGACCTCTCATTGCTCACAGAGCCCCACTCCCTTCTCTGGGCCTGCAATCCCCAGGGTGATGACAATTTGTCCCAAAGCATCAGTCATTTCTGGGACCTTGCATGTTCTAGCAGAAAATTTGGGGATATTGGCATGATTGTGACCGAAAACAGTAGTATGACACTGCTGCTATTTCAGGACAAGAGTCACAGACTGTATCGCAACTCCAAAAATGCAAAAGAAGGCTGTGGTTTACTGGAAACAATAAAATATTCAACACTCCTGGGAACAGTTGAACATTCAAAATTATACAGTGAAAGCTTGCAGTAGGATCAATATATCTTCATTCATAACATGGATTTTAAGCGAGCCTTTACATACCACAAGCTGGAATGTCACAATACGCCCAAGACAAACTGTTGTCCTTCATGATGTAACACCACGGCTTATCATCACCATCTGGATTTCTAGTTAATTCAAGGGAAGAGAGAATTACAAGCATTAAATACAGTGTTGTTGCAAGCTTCCCAAAGGTTTTCTGCTTTTTCATCTTGCACCATACAGAGGACTGACAGGACTCTCACATTTTGAGCCATCTGACGAAGTGCTGAAGCACCTGCTAAGCCCTACAAGGGTGAACAGCCTTTCAGTAGAATTTTCATCTTAAAACTAACCAAGACTAAGGTTCTCTAGGACCTGAAATACAGACACAACTGAACACCTATAAAACTTGCCTACAAGTATTTGGATGCATGAGCACGTTCACAGCGTTTAACTACAGCCCACACTGAAGCGCTTTAGCAGATATCAGCTCAGCTATTTTCAGAACTAAATCCCATGGGAGAGATTCTTGTTTTAGGTTATTTTTTAGGCGAGGAGATTCCAACACAGGTAGATTCATAGAAAATCCATAACAAGAATAGCTAGCAAAAATGAATTTGCAAATCTCAGGTTCACCTTCCCTGGAGAGTCTGAAGAAATGAAAGACTATCTCAAGAAAATATTGTATTCCTCAA
>VZRN01001393.1:641407-679584 GCA_013397935.1 Dasyornis broadbenti | reverse complement strand
TCATGGGAACCATTTAGCCCTTTGATTCCATTCGGGTTTCCCTGTACAGCCTAACTGTGTTTATCAATGCCTTATAATTAACCAGAAATCTGCCCAGTTTACTCCTCCAAGAATACAGGGAGACTTTGAAGACACAGAAGGATCTTTATTAGACCAAGAAAAATAGACAAGGTAATTCAGGGCTCCAGATAAGCAGTAATTCTAATTCCAGTTGGATTTATCACAAGCACTATCTGTTATTGTAAGGTTCCTCAATAATTTTTTTTTCCTTTTCAATCTGACTGCTCTTCAGAAAAAGATTAGAGCACTTTCAGATTCTCAGAACTGAAGAAGCAACAGAGGTTGAGTCATCTTCCGCCAACAATGTTTCTAAATTAGACTATTTGAAGAAGAAGATATCTGCAGGATTATATAGTACAGCAGAGATATCCCCAGAAATTGTAACAAGCTGACAAAAAAGTGAAAAGCTTTTTTCTCAGCTCTACAGAACATGAACACATCAGCTCCTACACCATTTTGTTCTCTGCATTTCAAATCTGAAAGTGAATATTGGGCATAAATGATGAAAACCAAAGGGCTCAAATTTTATCAAAGCATAAAATATGTGCCAGATAAATTGTCTCACTGTGCTGGAACTCCATAAATCAAATACTGAAATGTTTGCATGAGGACCAAGCCCTGGAAATCAGGGTGAGAGGGTTTAAAGAAGGGGGTAGGAATTGCTTGCTGTTAGTTTGTGTTAGATAAAGAAGAGCTACTTTTGGCACGCATGTGTGCTTTTTATCATCAAACAAATTAGGAAGTGCAGTACATTCTGATTTTCCTGAAGTACTGGTCTAAGTTCCATTTAAAGAAAAACAAAAACAACCCACACACACTAAAATAAGCAATCAAGCAAACAAACAAAATCTTAGACTTCAACCAGTAATTTATGGAGAATCATCTACAGTTTGATTGGTTTAGCATTTGCTCATCTCCAGGATAAGAAATAGTCTCTCTAAATAGAAACATTTCCTTTATTTGCAGATATCCTTTGAGCTCATGGAGACCTCAGAAACAGAGGGAAGATAAGGTGACTGAGGAGAAGGCACAAACCTATATAGCACAAGCTGTTTTCATATATATAAACAGAAAACTTCAGCAGAAATGTAGTTTATCACTCTGTGGTGCAATCAAAATTGAAACACTGTGAAATCTTGTTTGGCAATAGTTTTCCTTTGTAAGAAATCCAAGAAATAAATTTGACATCCCATTTCAACCTTATTTAAATATAGTGCTTTGATTTTCCATTTTCAAATAACTTTTCTCTTTTGAAAATATTTCTTTATGATATGTCTTTCACAAGCAAAGAATAAGAAATTAAATTAAGCCATTTCAATTTAGCTACTGCATTGATTTCTCCTTTTGGATAGTCATTAATGAACAATTTCAAAAGTTTTACACTGTGGTCTCATTTGAAAAAAATCTTTATCCAGGGAAAAAGAAGGACCTGGAATTCCATCATTAGTTTGTGTCAGAGCTTCTCTCAGCAGACCCAGCTCTTGATTTAGCCTATCTACCAGATCTTGTCTTCGGTACAACCTCTCCTGTCAGGCTGACTGACTACTAAAGTCTGTCCAGCTTTTCTGAGACGGGGGTACCACCTGGTTTGAAATTCCTGGCCCTTCTTATTTCCACAATTCATCTCTTGATGTACAAATACAGGACAAATAAGAACTTTCCTCACCTGCAGTAAGGGAACGGCCCCACGCCAAGCTGTACTGCTGTCTCAATGCTGTCGACATGAAGCTCCTGGTAAAGCAGGTCTGAATTCCAAGGCAAGCAGCTGTGTCCAGAAATGGCTGTCTTGGCTGTACCTCTGTATCCTGTGCCATTGCCAACATAGCACCGATGGCTCGGGACTGGCAGAGTAAGAGACTGGTCAGGAATCAATGCTAATTACGTGTTGAATACTCACTGCACAGCTGAGGTCCCAAATGAGAGCCAGCAGGCCCAACTCTGTAGTGCCTTTCACCTTGCACAGGACCTGAGTGCATCACATGAGGACTTTTTTAATAAACAAGAAAGGAACTCAAGAAGCTAAAACCTCCATTTAAACTTAGTAGTAAGTTAACCTCGTTTTACACGTGAGCAAGTAATTACTCAAAAGGTAGAATGGCAGAAAATCAGGCCTAAAATTTGTACTGAGTATGGAAGATTTCAGTCAGCAATCTGCAGCAAAGTCAGCAATATGGCTGGGATTCCTCAGGTCTAATTTTAGACACAACTGAGCTATTGCTGGAGGCTCCCTTTCTAGTTAATTAAGAGAAACAGAGATTTCTAGTGCCAAACTGATCCAGCCTGTTTGAGGTAACTTTTTTAAGATGAGGTGAATCCCATACACTCCTGTTCACATTGACTGAATCTCTATTGAATATACAGGGTGCTTAAGGCAACCAGCTCAGAGATACGTGTTGTAAAGTACTGAAAACAATCCTGTCTTGCAAGTGCTTCAAAGGCCTGATTCTTGAAAATTCTTCTTTTTGTGGCCTCATATGTACCCATATATATTTACACTATACCCATGTATATTAGAAATACGTAGCTACATACTGCAGATAGATTAATTTCACACAATTCTAACTAGTAGGTTGAATTTTCTTATTCAAAACCCACATCTTTGTCACCTGCACATGGGTTATTTCTTCAGATAGGCCTGACACATACATATTCTGTGACCTGTATACGCAGCTGCCAAGATCTATCAACAGCACTTACCAGCATTATGGCTGAAAAACATATGGGGATGCATTTGTATACAAATAGCTACACTGTGCAGAAAGCCTACACCTCAAAACACAGCTAAGAGTATCCCAAAGGAAACACAAAACCATATAATGCACAAAGAGGATTAATTGTGAGCGAGCCTCGGAGGGTTGCTTGTCCCAGCCATGTCAACATGGCATGTCCTTGACATGTCACAAGACTGGTGGAATCTTCTTCTAAACTTATAAACATACTTAAAGATATAACATCATGATATGGACCAACTGTTGAAAAACACCCTCTGAGGATGATCCATCACACCACAGAGTACAGACAGCTGCTGCCAAAGATCTGCTAATTTTGACAAAATAAGGTGACACAAGAACCAGGGCACATAAACAGCATTGAAATAATGAACCACAGCACTGAACTGCTGCTAATTACCCTTTGAAGTCATCAGTGCAGTGATAATCCTCAAAACCACAAGCAAGCATATGGCATAAATTTTGGGAGCTGGAGGTCAAGAAGTTTGGTGGAAGAACATCAGTGTTTGTTAGCATACAAACACACCAAAATCCACATTCTAGCTTGGCCAGGCAGACACTTCTGACATGCTGAGACCATATTTTCTCCCACCTACAACATGAATCTAATTCTCTATTTCAATGACTGTGAATATAATGTTAAATCAAACTCATATTTTAACAACCATAATCTAGGAACTCACAGAAAATAATTTGTCCATAATTTGTATTGTTAGCAAGAGTAACCATGTCTTGGCAACCCTGACATTTATTTTCTGAGCAAGTTGCAAATTACACTGCTTTGTTTGCCTGAAACAGTGTCACGAAAATACCACCATCATGCTCTATGCTAATTTTTTTTCATTTATCCAGGCAAGTGCCAGGTGCTGTGTTTGCTTGTACTGTATTTATTGCACTCAGAAACAATTTAGAGTTTACTCCTTTTATGAGAATGAAACAAGAGATTCCATTTCAGTACAGACCCAGGGCCATATTCTGCAGTACCAATGGTGTGGATGTCTTGCAGATGGTGTTTACAAGTTGTGCTTATCCTTGTCAGGCTTCAAATCCAATGTATCCCTATTTCGTCAGGTCTGCCAGTCATTGCTAAAGCTGCTAGCATATTTTAACTGGAAGAATTTGCCTGCTTTCTAAATCATCCCTCACGTTCTCCTTCTGTAGATAAAAAGTTTAGATTGCAACCTGCACTTGTTGAGAGGAACAGTAATATCTCTCAAGAAGTTTTTTGTTTCTTTTTGGTTTTATGAGTATTTTGGACACAGGCACAAGGTGAGCTAATCTCATGTCTTGTGGAGAAGCTTCTAAGTCAACACAGTTGTTTCATCAGTAACTTTCCATTGGTCTGTGCTCCACTCCAGAGACTTCATCTATCTGGTTGGCAGCAGCACCATGGTACCCACTAAGGCCATGAGAAGTATGTGCAAAGCTTTATCATTTTATCACCTATAATTCAAGACAGTTTTCGAAAAAAGTCTCTGCAATTATTGCAGTCATATAGATCGTTTGCCTCTAATTCTCTTTTTTTGAACTGTTACAGCACTGAAAAACTCTCTTTTTCCCTCTCTGTCAGAAACACGGTGTAGGTGGTCTGCTTTCAGCAGTTCTTAATGGATTGCTCTGATTGGGAATTGCTCTGTCCCAAATTCATATAGCTTCCACAATGTCTCATAACTCTGGAATATATTTATTTTCTTTTGTGGAAGAAAGTAATGGAGGACATAATCTGTGTTTTTCTTATTCATTCACTTCCCTGTACTGCCACCAATCACTGCTAAGAGTAGAAATGGCCTATACTTTCAGATTATGAAAGTTTTGATGCAAACACAGATTCAACTTACTCTGCAGTCCTATATCACTATCACCCCGTTTGTTTCTTTTCAGAAAAATAAATAATTAAAATTTAAAACTATAAATAATTTCATGTTATATTTTGCTTTCAAAATCCAAGGTATTTCAATAGCTCACATAAAACATTCCATTTGTGTTAACATTTTATATTTTATCAGCAAGTCACAGCAAATCTTTGCCTTTTAATTTTTCAGAAAAAAAAACAGGTTTGGGTCTTAAAATTAACAGTAACCTTAAAGAGCAGTTATCCAACCAGTTCTAATTGATAACTTCCTGAAAACATTTCACAAGACTTTTTGTCTTCAGATCTTGTTTCAAGTCCTGTAGTTACATACCTGAACATTTTTAGGAGTTTCTTTTGAAAGTCTCTCTGCAGAAAACAATGAATCTTTCAGATTTTCTTTTCGCCAAAACACCTCATCAGCAATTTCTCTGATTTTTTTGAGTTTTTAATGTATTTTCCTTCCAGATACATGTTAGCTCTTTCCTTCTGTTTATAAAAATACATTTTTCCTCCGGTGGTCCTAATTCTGGGACAAGATGGTTTAAAGTAACCCTTTCATTTGGCAATGCTTTGATTTATCCCTGACCAACCTGTAATGCTTTTATTAAATGCAATGTTAGATTAATTTTTTGTATTGCTCTATNGGTGAGGAGCCTTTTCTCATATCCAGCCTAAATCTCCCCTGACTCAGCTTCATGCTGTCTCCTCGAGATGAACAGCAATGAACAATGACATTTTATGCCTCTGCCAAGTTTACTGCTTGCATGGCCTCAACATTGCAGGATGTGTTACTCTTCAGGCTGTCCTTTAGAAAAGAGTAAGCCAAATTTCCTTTCTGCATGAGCTCAGACTCATCGGATGCCTGCAGAAGGGTTTGTCTTCAACAAGAAGTTCCCTGATCTCCTTTCCTGGATAGCTGTGAGGTCCCCTCAGAGATGAAAGGTGTGAAAGCCTTTGATTTCAGGGAGCTGCACTTCCCCCACTGCACATGCAGCCAACCACTACTCTGGGCTGGCAATAAACGTGTGACAGAAAGGAGTCTCCAGTATTCATGGAGATTGCTCTTACAGGCATCTTATTTCATCAAATAATGCACTGAAACACAACACGCAGAGACACACACACCCTGCCAGGGTGTTCTGAAAGCAATAAGGCAAATATTTCTGTGCTAAATGAAACGAACACCACGCAGAGAGCTTTGAAAGACATCCACATCAACCTAGCATTGCTTCCAAAGGAAGATTTGGATTATCTTCCCGTGTGTCCCCATGCCACTGAAAATCTCTGTAAATATCTCGCAATGTGCCTGAGTGGGCACCAGGCTCCACTGAAGAAACCAGTTGCCAGTTTTCTCTCCCTTTGATGATGAGAATGTGAAATCTAATGATGTGAGGCAGAGGATTGCATGGCAGCAGCACCAGGACTGGACTGTTCCTGGCTTGAAGCAAATTGCTTGCCATTTTCCTGCCTGTCTGTGAATGTGAGGAATAACAGCACCCGCTGTGGCTTTCAGAGTTTAAAAATTAATGAGCACATACCACAAGAGAAATATAAGGGAAGCTATATAACTATATTTCAATGTAATGCAATCATACATTTATAACATTAATCTAGATGTCAATGTTTCTGTTTGGGGTCATGAATAGCAGCTTGCACATATTTATAACAAGTAATTGATTCAAATAATTGTGCCACTTTCTGGTTTGTTGAATAGCAGCAAAACCTCTGGAATGAGAACACCTAAGGCTGGAATGAATCCTTGCTGAAACTGCAGCCTGATTATGACACAAATGATCTGGCTGAGCTAAACGCTAGGCAGAAAGGTGGACAAATTGGCATCTTTTTGTAATCAATTAAATCTAACAGAAAATTACTGTATAAAACTCGGATGGATTTAAGACTGTGAAAACAAAGTGATTTACATAGCACAAAAAAGTCCCTAAGTTGCATCCTGACATAAGGATGGCACACTCAATTTACTGAAACTAGACTTATTTTTTAATATATTTCTTCTTCAAAGTATCTTTGTACCTTCATATTTGCAAATGCTTTGATCAATGGAGCTAAAATTGAAGATATTTATGTCTGTTATAAAAACAATGTACAAAGCTACCTTCTAAGTAAGTTGAATTCTTTTATAGAAAAGTTTAAATTGAGAAATCTATAAACTCTGCCAGTGTTTTCTTATAGCTTAGAAAAGTAATATCCTAGATAAGAGAAAGGACTGGCTCCTTTTCCACTTCATTTTTCTATTTATTATCTTCAATTCTAGTACAATAGTTATGATTTACAGAGTCATAAATGCAATCCAATAAGAAAGTATATAAAGCTAATAGCAGTAAGGTATTTAGGAAATAGGTTGTCAAGATATAGGGGAAAGAAATTCCAGCAACAACGAGCCAATATCAGTGCCATATTACTTTGACAGTTGAACAGACTACCATACAGGATTTTCAAGAGTATCTAAGTGCCTAATTCATAGTGAAAGCTTTCACTCTTTTGAATGTACCTGTAGATCCTGATGTGTTTTGAGTATGAGCCAAAATAACTCTCTGGACAGGAAAAGAAGCAGACTGTACATCAGTTAATGATGGTCAGCAGATGAGCAGCTGCTCTGGAGAGAGACAGCAATGAGAGGTGGGGGTCTCTTGAACCCCCAAAGCATCCACTGTGGATTGAGGGGAGAAAGAGGAAGATGGGAGAGACAAACAATATAATAATCTAAGGATGAGCTACATCACATCTTCCACATCTTCCCTTCAACCACCCTCCTAAGTGACATTCATACAGGAAAACAGATTGCATGGATTAAGAGATGTCAGTCCCCTCACACTTCAAGAGAAGATGTGCCCTCTGTAAAACAATGAACTGAAACCACTGTCATGTCTCAAATAAATCAAAAATAGGATTAAAAACACCTTTATGGCTTTCAATTAACCAGCACCCAGTAACTAACACTGCTGCCAAGTCAGGAGCTTTCTCACAAGAGTAGGGACTAAGCAGCTGCTTCCTATTAGCAGCTGCTCATATTAATCATATTAGTTTATACTGGGATTACAACAAAGTCTTGTCATCTAAAAAGGCACCACTGTAGTAACACAGATGGCAACACTGAAAACTCAGTACCCATCAACATCTGGAAAATGTATGTCTATGTAAAAATAAAGAAGTCCTCTGTGGATCTTGAACCTGCTCCTATCTCCGTCTGGATAATTTTTTTTCCTCTTCTTTGGTATCTGCCTTATCTCAGTCCTTACAGAGGAAGTCCTTGCTCTATGCCATGCTGCTACCAGCATAGCTCATTAGCTCTCCTCTCTAGCCCACATTTCCCAAGGTGTCAAATGTAAATGACTAATCCATAACCTCCATGCAAACTGTACTTCCTTCTTCATTTTTGTTTTTCTCTATATTAGCCAAAAGCTTTATTATGGTCCTAAACTTATAGAGAATGCTGGGAGATCAGAAGAGCGTCTCTATTATTGCTCACATTTGCCACATCCATAAATGACACCAAATAGTTGCTGTGCAAAGCCACAGCTGTCCCTGGTCTCCTGTTCACCATCCCCTAGAGTGGCACTGTGCAATGAATCAGAGGTGGGGACTTAGTGGACAATGCCACACTCACTCATTTCTTCATCTTCCAATGCCCCCTACCCTTTATCATTGCAGGCTACCATCTATTAGGCATAGTTTTTATCCATGTAACTCCAGCATTATTTGAATTTCTTTTTCATAATTCAGAATCTGATAAAAATCCAACCCACCATTACTATTTCTGCAATGGTGTCCTGGGCTTTCTCTTCATTATCCTTGTATTACTAGCCCATGCCTTCCCCTCATTCAAATTCCCAGGGGACCTATAAAACTTGTCCTCTGCAAATAACATCATCACCTCTCCAAGCCATAATAATACATAATGTGTATTTTTATCTGCTGTTTCATCTATTCTTCCACAACCGTGGAGAAATAATAACTTTATTCCTTTTCAGCCTAGTTTCATTACTAAGCCCAGTGCTTCATACACGCAAGCAACAAGCATCTCCTCAGCCCCACTTACAAATCCTCATCAGGTCTTGTTTACAGACCTGCTTGTCCAAGTTCACTGGGGAACTGACTGACTGGTTGAACACCCATTTACCATTGTCAGCCAACTGACCTTGTTATTATACTTCACCCTATTTCCCTCTGTGTTTCTAGAAAGTGAAAAACTAAACACTAATCCAAAAGCATTCTAGTAGAGGGTAAATAAAAAACAGAAAGTTAAAATTCATTATCTTCTGTCTTCTTCAGAAGAAAAAGATTTTAAAGTTTCCTTCCAGCCTCCAGAGCTGAATTTCCTTTACTAAAGTATCTTTTTTAGTAGAAAACTGCAAACACCCTATTTCAGTAAAAGAACCACTAAAAAGGTGGGTTTGCTGTCATTTTTGCTAATTCTATTACCTCAAACTCCCCCGGTTTAACCCCTAAAGATGTGGCCAAGAAGGTTTTTTCCTGTATGTAATTATATATTCAGCTATTCTGTCATCTTCCTTTTCTAAAAAATCCTCAACCTTCTTCTGACATACACCACATCTCCTTACATAACCAGAAGCCTTCCACAATTAGCATTCCAACTCACACTTTCTTTAAAGCTATGGTACCCCTCTAATTCCATTCTCCATAGCCTAATGAGGAAAATACCCCAAACACGAGAAAACAATTTCAAAAATACCTTCACCAACTTCATATTTCATTGTGACCAAAATATTATCAAAACCATTATGGCTACTTAAGACTTAATCTAAAGAAAACTCAAAACCTAGGATCCTCTGTGCACGCAATACAATCAAACCTACTGCAATCCACAACCACAGTGAGCAAATGTTTCAGGGAAAGACTTGGTAATTAAGTAAACAGAATAAAGATACCCCCCTAATATATCTGCCAATAAATCAAGAATAAATTTAAAATACAAATAAGTACCCCAAATTTACTAACAACCAACAATAACAAAGCAGTGGTAAGAAAAAAGAAGTGATTTTACGTGGAAATCTGGCAAAATATTTATTAATTTCCACTCACATATTATCAACTAAAGCAAATAGTGTGAATGCAATGGTGGGGTTTCAACCACAGAAATTTAAAGGCACTAACCCCCTAGAAAAAAAATTCTACATCTCCTTCCTTTACCCTTCAACCCTCTTCAACTTCTCCATAAATGCATATTATAATGAATTGTCTTTCCTCTGGCCAGATAATTCCTCCTCTGTCTTTAGCTGTGTGTGCCTTTGTGTTCATTCAATATCTCCACCATGGCTTCTCTCTGTTCAAAGAAACATAAAATGTCTAATTTTACAATTACATGTTCATAGCTGTTTGTCATCAGTTATCACCTCCAGTGAAGCTAAATATTTCTGAAGCTAATTATCTACCAAATAAATTCCCTATGCCAACCTGGGCTAGAAATAAAATATTTCACTCACAGGTTCTCAGGTTTTGCTTCTTGCCCACTTTTACCACTGCTAAAGGGGCTGAGTTTGGGCCCTTTTTATAACTTTCTCTTTTCAATGAGACAACCACGGCTATTCATGGTTGGACAATTGATTCTGAATCTTCACCTAGAGCCTGGATTCAGAGCTCCCTCAGCCAGAGCTGTTTCCAAAGAGAATGAAGTTACTCTTTTAACACAAAATCCTCTTTTCTGAAAATAGGTGCATATTTAAGGGCAATTATTATGAATTGAACTTAATTAAACATGGATCCTTGAACAATTTTAAACAGCATCTGTTTGGGGAGAGATTTGTTGGTGATCTATCTAATTTCCTTTGAAATTAAACTTCACTGAAATCTTATGCATATAAACTGTCTCAGAACACTTTTTTAAATGGCAGCTCTTTCTTTAGTACTGAAAGTTTCTTCTTTAAGAGAAAATAATGTATTACCACAAAGAATAGAAATCTATATTAGAAACTGTCTTTTGTATATCAATCTCCTTTGTTATGGATATCTCCTCTGTAACTTTTATCACCTCTCATATATATTTATTTCTTTTAAATCAATTCATAATTTTCCAGTAGCTACGTGGTCATTTATGATAATGGCCTAGCAATATATATGTATGCACACACATATATGTATAATGATTGTTTGCAAGAGAATTTTAGGGTCAGACTAAAGATGATTTTTGAGTCCTGACAGGGACACTGTAGTCTAAAAAAGTAATGGACAGATAGATAGATATCTTTAAAATCACAAAAGTTATGGTTATTCTGTTACTCACTGTTCAAAGGGGAAGAATAAAATTACCAGGCAGTAGGATTTTAGTTAACAATAGAAAATACTTCTTTTCATCGCATCTATTTGAATTCTGGAACTTCTTGACATGGAATGCTGTGAAAGGGAAAAGCATAAAGGAGTACCGAAGAGTTTAAACAAATTCATGGAAAACAGGTAAAGGTCTGACATATATGATGGTCCAAGCAGCTGCTGAATAAATCTTCAACCAAGAGAAGTGTTTCTCAGTACTTTCCTGCTGTTTTCTTTGCTCCTCAGTCTACTGTGCCAATGCTTGAGTCACAGCAGTACTTAGGCTTGTGATCTGGTGGATGAATGATGGTACTTCATTTATTAATATTTGTGCGTATAATGTTAAGATAAATTAGCTGGTTTTCCATTAGAAACATATGAAGGCTGGTTTTTCTTTGTGTGAGTCAAGGGCAGAGAATCTCACTGAGACCTCAAACACATCACAGCTCAGTAACAGTCTGGTAGACTTACTGTTTATTAAATTGATTGATTTCTGCTTACAAAAAAAAAAAAAAAAAAAAACATAAGAAGACATTTTTGCATCACACTTTGGCTTTAAGTTTGCCCCTATAAAGGATAATTCAGAATAAAGTACACTTTGGAGAGGAGATACTGTAACACTTTCTCTGAATCAAGCATTACAGCCACCAGCTATTCCGACTAAAGGGTAATACCACAATTACATCCTCTTAGGCAAGGGAAACTATGCAAGACAGTAAAAAGGAAACGAAGAAAAAAAGCCGTCTCTGTTCACAACATCAAACTGAAGGGTCAAAGATGAAATTAATCCGACAAGTATTTAAAAATCAGTTCTGAGTGCTCGGAGAATACGAGCCTGTAACACTTTCACCAGAATGCCATTGCCCCAGTGTAGTGAGACTATCAGGTCTGTAGACCTGAAGACTCATTGATTTGCATTAATTTAGAATGACTAAATCTTGACAAAGAGTTTTTTTCTTTTTTAAGACTCTTTGCAAAGTCCTGACACATAAACACAATCCTTCAGTTCCTGTTCCGTGTGGGGGTGTGAGGCAGCTGAACACAGATGGATTGTAAGCATCCAAAGCCACTTGTTTAGCAAACCAAATGTTTGCTTTATTATTTTCAAGTAATTAAAGAGCACCTGCTTATTTCTCATTCTAAGCTAGTCAAACAGAAACCTGTATTACAGCTATAACACTGCCATCCTGATATTTATGATCCAGGCCCTGCTGGGTGGATGTCTTTGTGTACCATTGCTGCTTCAGGCAGGGGAAGCTGATAATGAAATAGGAATTGGAAAAGCAGTTTCATGTGAAAATGAGCAGAATGCAGCCCTGCCCGAGCTCCAGGTCACATGTGTGCTATGCAGCCCCTCACCCAGATCTGTGCAGCAGCATTCCTAAAGCCTGGGATGATCTCAGGGTAACTAAAGGACAAAACAATAGAGCTAAAAAAGTTCTCCTTATGAAGGACTTAAAAGAGCCACAAACCCATTTCACATAATTCATCAGGTACCTGGTATGTGAACGTTCAGGACCAGCTCATACACCATCCAACCTGCCTGTTCATTCCTGCTGTTTGCTATTCCAGCTGTACTGCTTGTCTCCCAAATGGATTTTTTTTTCCCCCAACTTGAATAGCTAGCTACACCATTTGTTAACTATCAGAGTAATGAAAAGAATGCCACATATCAATTGCAGTGTTCATTAACACGTTTTTTTTTTTTACCCCACTGCCCATTCAGATCAAAAAAGTGCCCACCAGAGCTACTGAGAGTCATGTCCTCGATTTTGATGAGCCATGGGATTTGTGCACTCAATGCATGGATCTGCAGGCAGGCAGTAGCTCTAGAGTACAACTCTGACTGATTCTGCAGAATGGAAGCATGCACTTATTTTATAGGCATGTGTAATTGGATTAAAATTTCTGCGTTTGGTTTTCTATAAAGTAAAGGACATGAAAAAATATTTTTAGAATCAGAGTCTCAGTGGTGAAGTGTGTGTTATGTTTTATGCTGGAGAAATACATTCAACCCTTGTTCTGTGTGACTCTTCAGTTGTTACAAAAAATGTCCTCAAAAGCAGAATACAACACAGAGACAAAACCCACCAGCTTCACAACCAGATGAAAACTCCTAATTTCCATCTGCCTGTAGGTTGATATACTTACCAATATTGCAATACTTTCCTGCATAATTTTCTTTGCAATCACATACTATTTTCCCAGTGTGGGTAACCATTTTGCACTCTCCACCATTCAAGCAAGGATCATGAACACAACCTACAAGGAAACACAACCAAAGATCAAACCAAATGTACAAATTATTCACGAGAATCAGTCCATTTTAACTTACTCTAGTACATCTCCTCTGTACATATGCATTTGGTGGAAGTTTTTCCTTTTTGCTTATCTCACACTCGAGATAAATTAAAGAAAAGGAAACTCGACTGATTTCTGCCCACTAAGGTCTGTATCATTGTTTTCACTGCTATTGGATAATGTCAGCTATTGAAAGATATTATCAATGAACAATAAGTAAAATGGGGGTGGTAATTATTATTACTAGTGGTGATGGTATTAACATTTCTTTCTCTATGGAGGGTTCTGCCAATTCCAGGCTTGCCACTGAGCTCTATTAAAATTTATAACATATCTAGTAGGGAGCTCACAGATTTAAGATGTATGATTGGGAAGCATTAAGTCCTATCAAATTTCGCAACTCTCCCATGGACTCCCAATGTCCTAAAAAGCCGCTGACTCTCCATACTTTAGTTTCCAGTTACACAAGCTGGGAATGAAAGCATCTACATATTTCAAAGGACTTTTATGAAATGTATTTGTACTGTAACTTACTTGTGAATCTGGGCAGGGTAAAAGTGAGCCAGACTGAGTAACAGAATAGCCATACCAGAGCACATATATAGGTGAGGCACATAGTTTGCTTCCCAACATCTCTCCTTCCAAATAAAAGGTGCTGCGGTGGCTTCATCAGATAGGTGACAACCCAAAGTGTGTGTCCTGTGCTGGCTGGCCAGTATGCTAGGTTCCTGGCAGCCCCAAAACAAGGAGGAGGCTTCAGAACATAAGCATTTGGCCCCACCAGGAATGGGCCAAAAATCACAGGGACTCTAGGGCTGAGGCAGGCCTTATGGGATGCTGGAGATGGGTAAAGTTTACATGCTGGCAGTTCAAGAGTGGAATAGCTTGGGAAGAAACAAAGAGGTGAAACAGCAATATAAAGTGATTGTTGGTGTGCAGGGTGTGTCTCTCAGGCATGGTACAGTTTTTGAGAAAAAACTTTACCATTTCTGCCAGATAACCTGTTACATATTCTTACATGCTGTAGATCAGGGTTTCATCCCTCTCAAAGAAAACACTGAGGTGTGTGTGTCCCTAAAATTCATCATAATGCATATAATTGCTTCCTCAGATGAGGATGGACACATTGAAGGGATTTCCTGGCCCAGTATAACTGCTCACACTCAGAAAAGAGAGCTAAAATATTATCTTTTAAAGAGGACATGTGAGCTGCAAGGGCAGCATTAGGGTGTGTAACACCACTCAGGCTTTGACACCCTCACTGTCCTTCACTCCACTCCATGCAGACCTACAGCTGTGATACAAAAGAGTGCCTTACTTTTGTGTTCCACACGCCCACACTCGATATGGCCGTTCACACACATGCACTGCTCCACCACTCCTTGTTGGACTCTTGACCAGCTCACACCCACATCAAAGAACTCGTAGAGGCTGTTGTCAAAACATTTCTCTGAAATGAAGTTTTACAAACAACACAAGCTTTCAGATGCAATTTCTCACAAGAAATGGCACCACAATCTCCATCATTCCCTGCTCATCCCTTTTTTCCTGTTGAGCAGATCCATGTGTGTTGACAGTGCTTCTCGCAAGCCAGCCTCCATAGCGTGGAGGCACTGAGCCACTAGAGCAGCCACTTCCAGGAACCTCGAGACAGGGGTGAGACAGGGCTTTCTCCTAAAGCCCTGTAAGCAAGACAGCATCACCATTACTAAAGCCCTCTCAAAAGTTCATTCAGCAAACACAAAAAGTCAAATCATGGTATACACTTGTGTCTGCCCCACTTTAATGCATCATCTACTGATGATGGACTGTGCTAGAGACAGTGAAGCACCAGGACGGAAAAAAAGCTGCTTTGTTTATTGTCAGGAGGGAAGCCTAGAGCTGCAAGGAACATGGGCTATTGGTGGACTTGGCAGTGTTGGTTTAGTGATTGAACTCAATGACCTTAAAAGTCTTTTTCAACATAAATGATTCTAAGATTCTGTGAAAAGCCTTCATTAAACAGCAGCAAGCACAACAGAAAACCCTCAGTGTAAAAGCCAAATTCTTTGCTTGATGTGATGCAAACTGGGAGTGACACCACCATGAGACTGGAAAAATAACAGAAGTAGAGCCTTTTGGTCCAATTCTACTCCCTTGAAAATGACAGCCCTGAAGGTGGAGCAGCTGCCCAGGTACAAAGCTGACATCACAGGAAAAGTCATAATAGACCCATAAGTGCAAATACATGAGGGATAAAGGATCACCTGAAATTGTGCTGCTTTTTCATGTCTCTTTGCCCTGCCTACTAGATATTAGTAATTTCCGGACATGTAAAGGATATTTAAATCTTAAAATCAGCAAAGGAAGGAGAAGAGGCTTTTTGAGTTTCCCATGCTCAGAGCATACTTGGGTTTATAATTGTACAGTCAAGTTATTTTCAGTTGTCCTGTCAGGAATGGATTGTCTGTCATAACCATTTAGAAATCCACCCACACAAACATTCATGCTGCAATGGTCTCTCCCATCACAACAGCACTACTTTTTCATTAAGCGAACATTAATGAGCTCTGCTTACTACTCATAGTTCATGTTGCAACACTCGTGGAAGAAGATACTTACTCAGCTGACAGTCCTCGCCCGTGAATTCCTCAGGACAGGTACAGTGGTACATCCTGTGGCTATGAGTGAGAGAACAGGTCCCTCCATTTTGGCAGGGGTTGTCTGCACAGTGATCTAGGGAGGCCACATACGAAGTTGTTAATAAGAACAAGGTATAAGTCATGCTTTGTCCCTTTGACTCCATGAACCATTTCGGTTCAATGCATGGTGGGTTTAATGCCATCTATTAACCTAAAATAGAGTTTATCCAACCAATTGACAGTGGGTTTGTTTTCAGCTGTAAAACAGCTGTATTTATCCACCTTTTAAAAACCATATGGTAAATCATTGACCTGAACCTTCTCCCTCCAGATTAAGTTGTCCAAAGGGGGTAGGTCCAGGCACACCTGAAGTCACCAGAGCTGGCACTGTGGTGAGGAAGAAGATGGGACAGGTGCCCACAAGATGGTGCTGTGCCTTTACACTGGGGAGGGAGGAAGGCTGCACTCTGCCTCTGCCCAGCTTCCTGTCCTGTAGCCGTAGCATTGCAACATCCACCACCGGATCAGGCATCTCCTTCAAACCCTCCACAGAAGAATTTGCTGTGGCATTTTGGATTATGTCTTAAACTAACGGACAGCTGGAACCAAGGGAAGTTATAAAGCAAACTACAAAGCACATCCAAGTAAATCAGGCCAAGAAAAAATAGAACTGGACCAGTCTAGCATATCTCTATTTACTAATGAATTTTCTAAATGATGGGAAAATGTGGTGGGAGAGGAGGTATGTGCCAGGACAACACCCACAATAGAAGCTTTATTTGGTAATGTGCAATGCAGAAGTAGTAAGAGTCTTGCTGGTCAGGCAGTGTTCTGGTTTCAGGCAGTGCCAAGGGATGCATCTCCCTTGAAGTTCACCAGCAGTATGTTTACACCTGCTCTAGAGCTAGCCCAACAGCTTGTCTGCATTCAAATCTCTTTTAATGCCCATCAAACTCTGCTAGGCCAGCTCCAGAGTTACTCAATCCAGGTGCTTCTTCAGCTAGAGAGTGTGTCCTGAGCATGGGATGCACCATACAGAGCCACAGGCACACACGAACAGGGCTGAAGTGAAGCACGAAAGGTACATCCTGAAGTTTGCTACAGCGATGTAAATCTGAGGTTCCCCTGCATGGATCAAAATATTTACTTCAGAAGACAGTGGTGTAATTCCTATCAGATAGCAGGTCTGGGTGTATTCACTGGTAGTTTCAATCCAGGATAACATCAAGGGAAAGTGAGTAAAGTCAGTGGCATTCCTACTCTTCCTGCTGCTGATAGTTATGAAACATCTAGTGGCGTAATGTTTCCTCAAAGGAAAATCGTGTATTTCCTATTCCCAGTACATCCAAACCATGACCTGATCTCCAAGCCATCTTCTGCTGTAACAAATGCTCAAGAAATTTTTTGTATCCGTGTTAAATCTGCAAAAAGCCCTTCAAGTCATTCATTTCTTTCTCAATCTGTCCCTTACTACATCCCACCCACCACTCCAGTCTGAGCTTCCAGACATGTTCTGTGTTGCTCCACATCTTCCCTGGAGTCCAGGAACAACTTCTTCCCATAAGCATATGGACACATCACAGCTCCCAGTGGGGAATCCTACCCATCCATTAACTGGGCAGAGCCAAGTCTATGCCTTCTCAGCATTGTCTAAAGCACCCTCTACAAAATTTTTTGTTTCTGCCACCCACCTTCCTCAGATTCACTTTTGGGATGATGCCTCTTCCTCCTGCCTGCACAGCCTACACCAGTCTACTTCTTTCCATATCAGTCCAGAGGCATCTTAAAAATACTCTCTGGCAATTTTTTCCCCCTGTCTGGGTCTCCCTGGGGTTTTGGTGATTTATCCAAGATTTCCAGATTCTAAATGCTTCCAGAAGTAAAGGATATTTTTCTATTTTGCGAAAACAGCCATCAGTTATCTCTTCCAGCTACCCCATCCTTTTTTCTCTTTCCTTTCCTCTCTCACACACATAACTCTTTTTCTTTTTTCTGGAGGAAAATGAGTAGCCAGGAAAAGCCCTCATGATGTTAGGGTACATCAACAGAGATACCCTGGCAGGCAGACAGGGTGGCTTTCTTGTTCCAACCCACCCTTTCCAACACTGATGTGGGTAACAGGCAAAAATGAGCCAGGAAGCCCAAAAAGGCTCTCAGGCAACCCGACGTCTGGCAGGATAATGTTGATGGGCAGACACAGGGACAGAGGTGGCACAAGGCACCCCCAGATATGTAACACAAGGCTTGGAGAGCTCTCTTAGCTCCTGGAAGAGTCTGCTTGAGTCAGCCAGCTGTCAGCATCACAGTGAGTGTTTCGCTGGAGGATTAAAGCAGTCACAAGTCACAGCTAGCAATATTTTAAGCTCTGGGAAGCCACTCATGAATAACTGAGTGCAGTTCTCATAACCTGATTCTTTGTAAGCAGGAACTGCCCATAAAGTCTATGTTCATGTCTGACACAGTGACATTACAAAGTCATATACATCGCTGCTTGTTCTGGGCTTTGGTCACTTGCCTCTGATCTACTGTTAATCTGTTTTAAAGCCAGGCTACACGATAATTTAAAGTAGTTAAGTTTAAAAAGGTGATGCTGTGCACTACTTAATTTTAGACTGTCAGCATGATTCAGCTAACTTGGCTTTTCAAGTGCTCTGGTAGATTGCAATCAGCTTGGCAATAAGGCTCCTGACACTGCGGAGAACTCGCTGAAAGGGGATGGTGGAAAATGCCTTTGTTTGAAAGTGGGAAGTGAATATCTAAGGGTATTGGTCATATCCTGCAGACTAAATAAGACAGGTCACATTTGAAAATAGTGAGATGGCAAAAAGAGGAACACGATCAGCATTTAGACACAGATGCGAAAAAAAATCTCAGGGGCATCAAGCTCCAACAGCACAACACCTGATTTTTCAAGCTGGTCTGTGGCTGTATGAAATGAGAATTAGATATATATATTCCTTACAAAATGAGATTCCCCAGCATCCAGCTCATAAATGGAGCTGGGAAGACAGAGATGAGCAAAGGCCAGTCAGTGAGGGACTGCTGAGGACAGGGATGCGTGTTCCCAGGGGAAATTTTGCCCAGTGTATCAATTGAAGTGACTTTTATATATAAAGGAGACTTTGCTGCAGACTTTGACTTCCCCTTTTAGACAGACTTTCGCAATGAGGAAATTGTAGCACTGAAGTGTGGTGACCACATGAAGCCACAGAGCTGTTCAGCTAAGTAATCCTTTCATTATCTCTCAGGACTCCTGCAATGAACATGTCTGGCCTCTTGTCTCCTCTCACACAGCCCAAAGCTCAAGGAAGTCTGGGTTTGAGATCTGCTCTTTCCCATGAGATCTCAAGAAAGGACAGCTGGGAGTGATGGCTGTGTGTTTTACAGAGTGCCAAATGTTTCTGTACCTTCTAAAAAATTAACTGCCCAAACAGACAGAAATTCCTTTCCTTAATAAATGAAAAGCTAAAAGGCACATTCAAGCCATGAGGGAGGAGAAGATGATTACCTTTGTGTTTGGCTCCAGCGGGAGTTCAGATTTCCATGCTGGCATTACCATAATTTCTCTCCATGACTTCGAGTTAGTCAACAGAGAGTGAATTAAAGACTGTGTGATATTCACAGTCTAATGCTATGGTTGTGTAGCGTCACACAGAGATTATGGAAACAGCTGATGTGAAGGCTTGCTCTGTGTACACAAATAAAAGTACTGAGGCACTGTCCCTCCTTCCTGCAGGTGGCAAAGTAGGAGCCAGGTGTCTGGAGCAGCTCAGCAGTGGCTGGCCTTACCTGAATGGTCTCTGGGCAACAAAGCACAGTGTCCCCAGCGCCTGTCCCGGTCAAAGTTATGTGTTGTCGAACACCTGAAAAGATTCAAAGGCGCAGCTTAGTGCAGCTTTAAACAACCTGAATGTTTGCACTGAAACCACAGGGCCTTCACACTCTGGCAGCCTGGAAAATTCATGCTTGGTTTTTTTCTAATTAACATCAGTTTCATTCAAATTCTCTTAAGAGCACAGGAAAAAATACGCTTTCTTTTGTTAAAGTTGCTCTGCTCCACTTGTCTCAAATTAAAAACAGATTAAAAATGAGATGTAAATGCAGGACCTGGGATTTTCAATGAATCCTCCAGAAAAACCCAACATTCTATTTCTGGGATTAGAAAATGGAAGTTAGAAATAAAACACAATACCAAAGTAAATAAATTATGTCTTCTTTACTTGTTACGAAACAAGCAAAACAGGACCCAGCCTATTTTTGATGCCTGATTGTTACTGTAATAAACTGTGGAGGCAGGAGACCGACCAAAGAGGGACTTTTCCCTGACTTTCAGTGACAAATATATTTCACCCTTTTCATGCTCAGTTCCTTTAAAGCATTCTTATTTTGGAAGTTGCAAGATGAAATGAGGAAATAACTGACATTGTGGTGATTTCCAAACGCACAAATAAAACCTCTCCTTTATTTCAGAGCAGGGCACTGGGTCCTGCACACCCTCACTGGTGGCCTGTTATCTCAGTCTGTTATCTCTGAGGCTCAGAGCACTCCAGGGAGCACTGAGCTGCTATTCCTCATTTGCAGAAGTAGATTTGTCGGCTTCCCCAAGGCCACACAAGGAACACATGACTGAACTGAGGCTGAACCTTGGAGGTTCACATCCTGTCCCAATGCACCATCCACCAAAATATCCTCCTTCACCAGTTCTAATGCAGAACAGCAGATATCAGCTACATGGCATTAGAAGAAAATGGAGTTTATTTACTGTGCCTGATGATCTGTTTTCATTATGCATGGGTTTGTCATACCTTGAGCAGTTGTGTGATCAATTTTTTCACCCTAGGATGTCACAAGTTAGATTGAAATTTTATTGTAGCACATGACTACATTTTAACTGCCCTACATTCCTTCTTAATTAGATGCTATGTGGTATTTAAAATGCATAAATCCTATGGAGCATCTGAATAGGCCATGTATATTAAGTTTGGTGACCTCAGTTACATAAGGTGCCCTAAAAGAGGTGCTTGGAAGTCTGGTGCAGATCAACTTGGCACATACTTAAAGAGGCTGTTCTCTCACAGAAATCAAGGCTGGTGCAACTTCTGGGAGTTGACGGAAATTTCCCAGTGTTCCTTCAGTGGGAAGTGGATCGAGTTTTTTTTAAAGGGTGGTCTAGTATGCATGAGGATGAGGATGAGTAATGAGTTAAAAGTGTCCTCAGCACTGCCAGTGTCACTGTCCAGCAGCAGCCAAGTTCTAAGCAAAGGGGAATCTCAGATTTTTCAATCTTAAAAGGTTTTTTGTTGTCAGAGACGCTGACAGAGGCTTCTTCTACCAGCTCTCCACAAACCACTGGTCGTCTGACTCGATGTTCTCCACAGCCAGTCCTTCCCTGTCCCTTTGCAGTGACTACAACGAGATTAGTCCTCTGCTGTGAGGCCAAACTGCCTCCCTGATGCCAAGCTTCTTGCACAGTCACATAATCCTTTTATATTTTCCACCACAGATCTCTCACTGTCTGGGAGAACCTCAGCTCATCCTCAAAGCTCTTTCACTTCTCTCCCTCTTCTTTTTTAAAATGTTTTCTTTGATTGAAGGCTTACCAAAAATGTGGTGACATTTTGGTCTTGTGGGATGTTACCTGCAGCAGCCAAACCAACCCAATGGCCTTATTATTTCTTTGTGCTATTTGCAAATGCACCCACGCTCAAAATTCATGGGATTGCAAATGTCTTTACATCAGCCTGTCATATAAAATTGTTAACATGAAAGTGAAAACATAAAGACACAGATACTGAACTAAATACACCAGAAGAGTCCACTATGAGGGATTGATTTAAATAACATTTTAAACCCATGAATGGTAAACAACATGGGAATGGACAAACAAAACAGTGTGTTAAAGAGGAGGCCTAACTGGCAGGGAGGATAAATGGAAAGAAGGCTGTTTTGCCCATCAGGAGCATAAGCAGCCTTAACAAGAGGATGTTTTGGAGAACAAGCAAAGCACCAGGCCAGAGGCAGACAGGTGGAAGGAAAGAGCTCTGTCATCACACCTGGTGCTTTCACTGTGTTTGAGACTTGGAGGTTGCCTGAGACCTTTTTAGGTGTTGTCCTGACCATGAGATGACCAGGCCTTGCCTGACATCACCAGACAACCACCGCCAGCTCCAGGAAAATTCAGAGCCTGATGCTTGACAACTCCCAGCTCAACCCACATGTTCTTCTAGTTTCCAGGATCGTCATAAACTCCCCAGCTTGTAATCCAGCTGGCCAAAAAGCCCTCCTCTGCTCTGTTTCCAGTCTGTGGCCAAAGTACTGAAAGTTGTCTTCTTGTTTCCAGGGAAGATGGTAAAATCATGCTTTTCCTCCACAGACCTAAGCTCATCCTTGCAAATTGGACCTGCCCATCCAGAACTCCAGCACAGGATGAGGCTTCTGCAGGGTACGAGTCAACATCTTCCAATTTATAGCCAAAATCTCGGGCAAAGTCTACTCCTGCCATTCCCCTTGAGGAGAACCCCAGAGGAACCCAGGGACAGGGTGCTGGCAGCTTTCCCTGCAGCCACAGCTTGGTCTAGTTCAGACCACCCTCCCCTTTTGTTCTCACAAGTGCTCATTGCACCCCATTTTGTCTGTCCCTACACTGCTCTGTCTTTCTGGAGGTACCAATCAAATTCAGTGGCAATTCCAGCTGGGTTTTTTTCTCCTCAGCACAAAAGGAGAATTTACACTGTATCTTTAGTAAGATAGCATGTAAGACTTAGTAATAGGCCACTAAATAGAAATTTATCTGTGAAAACAGATTATAATTAAGGGGAAATGCAATACAGGATGCTGTTAAAGGAAGACTGTTATTTAAATTCTGCAATTATGTTGTCTTCTTTCCTGTATTTTTGATAAATATTTATGAAGTTACAACTTGTTTGTTGCTCTCAAAGTAGGGAGAGCTTTCTGTGGTCAGGAGCAGATTTATGTTAAAACACAGTATCTGTGTCATATGTAGTACGAGAAAACATAAAATTAAAACCAATTGGAGTGGGGTTTGGCCTGCACCGAAAAGTCCTGCCTCTAGTCCTGACTCAAAGTACAACTTGAGGACTGAGGACATGAACTTAAATGCATAAATCAGTCTCTCCTTGTCTGGTCTCCTTGCATTCGCCCCCCAAGAGGCAATTTGGACCCAGCCTCCCATCATCCCTACTAGCAGCTCGCAGGAGGCAGGAGAAGGAAGAGCACAAGCCTTGTCCTCACCTGCTGCCTGCCAGATCCCCTGGGATTGGTTACTCAGTGTAAGTCCAGCCTGGGCTGGTGCCAAGTCACACAAAAAATGCACAGAGCAGGTTTCCCAACTCTTATCCAGGGCTCTTTTCCCGGCATCTCTGTGCCTGAAGTCACACATTAAGTTGCTTTTAGCTTATGAGTGATGAGCAAACACTGGTCAGAAGGTCATCCATAGGGTGAAATGGTCTGTCAAAACCAAACAGCTCCAGCTGTCCTCCTCCTCGTCTCCCCGCTTGTAAATGGCTTTTAAAAAGTCAGAAGCATAAGAGCAAGTTGTTCAAGGTCTAAAGTGTGCTCTAACCTTGGATCCCATCCATTCATAGGTTTTTCCATTTCTGTGGCCTAACTGGCTAAAAACAAATACACAGTGTCATGTATTGACAGGATCCCTCTTAAGCATTACATGAAATTAAGTGGGCCCAAAGGTCAAACTCTTCATGGCTACAGTTCATCAAAGGCAGGGCTCAAACTGTAAAATTATTGCAGTTCCCTTTCTTTAGTTAAGATATCTCAAATTCTTGTTTCCTGGAGGCTTTTTTTACCGAGGTTGTGTCTGTGGACACTGGTGACATTCTGAAGTGGTTTCCTAGCCTGAAGCTCGGTGTCTATTTGTGTAAGCAGGTTTGTGTTGTGTTGTTTACATTACACCAGCACTTACTCTTGAAACAGATGTGTCATCAGAAAGATGCCAACAGATCATGAAAAATTAGACAGTTCAGTATAAAAAATGAGAGTTCTGCCCTGCCTGGGCAAGTAAAATAAACTCTTAAATATTATCTGTGCCCTGAAAACATGCAAGTGTTTTCATATGGCTCAACTGGGCATAATTTTCACATTACTGGTACTCCCATATTCTCTGCTTTGTTGTCTTTGATTGTTTCCTATCATATGAGTTTGTCTGCAAAATTTATCTTTTCATTCAGTGCTTTAATTCAGTAGGGTTCCCACCTGACTGCCCAAAAATGAATCACGAATACTTCTAAAAGCTTCTGCAAAAGTAAAAGAGTAACCTTTGCCCAAAAGAAGGAGACCTGGCCTTAAACACACTAGTAGAATAAATCATTACCCAACAAATAGGAGTAATACCTCACTTCTTAGTACTGCGCTGTCCGAAGGGGTTCTGGTGCCAATCTGGATAGAAATTAGAGATAAGGGGGTGGGGAGAAAACAGCTTTCCTCAAAGATCAGATGGTCTCACCTGCAGTACAAGTACAGCCTGCACAAATCAAACAGTCCCTTCACTAAGTGCCCTCTCTTGCAGGTGTCTATATCTCTCTCCCTCAGCAGAGGGTTTCTATCAGTTCATTCTTTTTCTGTCCAAGCTCTTGTCACTCAAGTAAATTGTAGTTCCAATAGGAAGGGCAGGAAGGAAACATTTCTGCAGTTCCTGAGCTTCCTGTGAGCCCTGGAAACCCAGTGCCAGAGCTCCCTTCCCCCTGAGCACAAGTCCTGACCCAAGGGCCATGACTATCAGCAGGACTGCACCGGTCTCCTTGGGCACAACATCAAGCTCATGTTAATTATTTCAAAAGCAAGATTAAAGCACTAAAAGGATGACATTTTCATTTGAATGCTGTTTTCATTTGTGAGCAGCAACAACTTACCATTTCTTTCTGGAAAATATATTTGATAAACATGTGTGATAAAACCTTCCACCAAACCGGAAAGGAAATTTGCATAAATGTCCATCCTCTGTAAACACTGAAATACAAATATAAAAACCTCATAATGCAGATGAAAATCAACCCACAAATTATATTATATACTATTATATGAAATTATGAAGATAGATATCTGCAAGTTTTTCAGCTGGACTCTGGACTCTGTGTCCCTGCAACGTCTAATGCATAAGAAGAGGCTTCAAATCCTACATAATGACTGAATCAACAAAGATTAATGGACTCTGTAGTGGAACAAAGATCTCAGATAATTTCAGTTCAAAATATACTGCAATTTCTGGTACAGCAAATGCCAATTATATTCATTAATTGCAATTATCATTTCTAATTATGTAGCATTGTAATTGCATATTAAAATAATTTCTGAAGTTTTATCCTTTCAGGCCCTATATCACATTGTAATATCTGTTTAAAATAATTAAGGAACCAGACAGTACAAACTGAAATAGAAACAGTCAGGAGGAAGAAGGTTTTAAAGGTTTAGAGAGATAATTTTCATCATACCACCTTCCCTTTGGGTTAAGCAGATTCCTTACAAGCGGGGAGAAACTGATGGGACCAGTGTCTAAAAAGGGCAAGTTTTATATTTGCCACATCAGTGATGGCAGCCTAAGGAAGGGTGGTGGGCGTTTAAGGAAGGCTAGTGGGTGTCTATCAGAAAATAATCCTTCAAGATGAGTCTTGAGAATGAGAGAGGCTGAAGACAAAAAAGACAATGAAAAACTGTCAGAGTTTATTTAACCATTAAACTAAAAGCAATCTGTTTTGAAATCCCAAGGTTTGAATGGGAAGCCAACCACTGCCATAAGAGAGAAATGGGGCATTCAACCAAACTGGCAGCACAGCACATTTCCATTTCTCAGAGATGATGTACGACTACTCTTTGTCCTGAGCCTACCCCTCCCATGCTGGCTGGGGCTCCTGCACACTCTTACAATATCTCTTAACCCTCATGAGTCCAGACATCTCAAAGAGCTGCTGAGATCAGTTAACAGCATAACAGAAAAAATAACCCATCCCTGTGATCCCACCCCTTCTTAATCAGTTGGAATTATGGGGACTCCATCTGCTCTAACTGCCTCCTTCTCTATCAGTGTGAAATAGCCACTGCCATCCCCTCTGCCATCCCCTTGTCAATCCCAGTTTTCATTCTCTGAACTAATTAAGCAAATGTTCTGATATCAGCTTTTTGTGTGTGATACCTCCCAGTATAAGCAGGCAAATACAATTGTTAAAATACATCCCCATTCAGAAGATACATTGCATCCCAAAGGCCACTGAAGACTACTATAACCTATAAAGGCACCACTAATGGCCCAATGCATGTAATCTTTAACAGCAAAAGCACAGAATGATAAAAGCTTTAAAAATGGAAACTGCAGCACTTGCCCACAGCCAGGATGTCTGATCATTGGGGTGCCGCCAGAACAAATGCAACCCAGAAAGCTGCATGGGACTCAAACCGTTCTCCCACAGAGAGATCAAGGGCCAGGGTAGAAATTGAACCTGTACCATGTGCTTGAAAGCTACAGGGCAGCTGCAGCTCTGATTAAAGGTTGTTGCACGTCTTCAGCCACACCACCTTGTGAGCTAATATAAAGCCACGCCAGCTCAGACAAACTAAAATCCCATCAGCACCTTCACATTAATCTGCACCTGAAGGAAAACTACCTGAGATCCCTGAGCTAATCTCAAATTCCCCTTTACACAGAAATTAATATTGGCATAACCATTCTGTAATCCTTATTCATGTTGAAACAAAGACAGGCTTCCTACCAGCTTGCACAGTGTGGATATAGACAGGCAGACCATTCTTACTATCATGAAACCTACTCGATTTGAATTTGTACCTTGTGGGCGAGTGAACCCATGCTTTGAGCCTCTTCCTGCCCCAGATTTGTAGTGCTATAAAGAGAAAAAGAGAATGTGGATTGGAGACACAAATTCACTCTGGGAACCATACTACTGGTAAAAATGTATTTTCCAAGGTGCCCTGAAATTGTGTTGCTCCCAGTTCTTCTGAGAAAATCTTATTATTTACTTGTGATTTTTGGTGGGGCATAGTCTGGTGAAAAAGGGTAAATACGTGTTGATTCCTGAAATGTCTCTGTTAAACCAGGAAAACACAACAAAGGCCAAAGCTCTGCTCCATTTTATCTTACTGTTGCCAAGGGACACATCTAGTTCTCTCAATGGGAAGCATACATGCACTCTCTCGGCCAGTTCACACTTACAAATAATATCCCAACATTTGCCTTTTCCTGCTCTTTAACTCTATCCCCCAGGGCATTAGTCACAATAGCATCTTCTAACTGTATTTGGGTTTGCCAATCAGCAAGCAAAGAGCACTAGGCTGAGCTGATATAAGCCAAGGGAAATAATAAAAAAATGGTAATACACATAAGTGCTGCCACCATCAAAGGTGCTGACAATTGAATTATAGCAAAATAAAAACATCACAAAAGCAGACGAAGAAGCAGCACATCATGAACATAGAACTGAACAAGGGACATAAAAAGTGAGAGTTAAGAAAAACCTGTTGCTAAGATATATAGAGAGGGCTTGGACAGTTCTGAGGAAAGAACAGTTTTTGTGTTCTACACAGACTCTGCCACCACTGAGCAGCCTGCAGTGGCTTCAGCCAGGGCTGATCTTTTTGTTGAACATGAGCATTCCTCTCTGCTCCCACATGTTATATCTGAGGACATACTTTTGTAATTCTCTCAGCTAGGATTATAGCACCATTTAAGTATATCTGAGCTAGTTTTAACCTAACTAGTGAAATAAGGCTGATCATAAGGCCACAGTGCTGAAGGTCCAGGCTATTCTTTGCCCTGCTAGTCCATGGTGGATGCCAGGCCATGGTGGTGTTTAAGCCAACTAGCAAATTCAAACCATCACAGCCTGCTCGGCATTGTTTCATGTGCTTGGGAGACATACCCACAAAAAAGTCACAAGGCACATGATATAAAAACAGTGAGGGGGCTGGCACGGAATCAGGGAGAAGCCTGAAAAGAACAAGATAGCCACCAAAGCTGGCCTGTTCAGCTACCAGACAGCAGTAATGTCTGGCAGTGAAGCACTCACCATCCATGCTACTGCAGGTATCTGCTTGTGTCATTTCTGAGATAAATTTTTAAAGAATTTCAAATGTTGTGGTCCTTCATCCCCTCCCATTCCTCATCCATAGCAAGGCATGGATGTAAACAATTGCTTTAGACAGAGGAATGTATAGTAGCAGTCACCCCACAGGCCCCCCACTTAGCCAGCACTGCTGTCAGCCTTCATCTGGCCAATCCCTTTTGTGTTCCGTTTGAATTTCTCTTCCTCTGGGTCAGTTCAGTGTCTTCACTCATCCAACCTGCCAGGCATCACATAGCTGATCCACCACTCGGAAACAGAAGAATCACTTACCATCCTTGCACAGTCACTGCTCAGAGTCAGAGCCAAGACAACAGTGAGAGGAGCACAGACTTTCATCTTTGCTCTCTCTCATGAAGGTTTTGCCTGGCAGAGGAAAACTTCCAGGGCTGGGCTGAAGCGGGAGGGTGAATCAGGATCAAGCTTTCACAAGGGACTGTGATTTACTTGACTTCAGGGTATTTTAGTTTTCTAAGTAAGCAGAGCTGTTATCATTGTTAATCATTAATGTCTCTGGGGGTAGAAGGGAATGTTACATGAGGAGAGACTCTCCCTAAACCATGGGGAGTGAAGAGTTTACAAAGTGCCTGACCCTTGGAGATGATCCCTGGTGTACTCAGTAAGCATTGAAGAGCACCTCCAGAGGAGCTGATCCAATGTTGCTTGTAACTAACTGATTTATCATCCAGATGTTTCCCTTCTCTTTCTCTTCAGGAGCTAATTAAAAGCATAGTATGGCAACAACAAGGAGCTCCAAGCAAGCCCACTCAGGAGATGGCATTACATTGCAAAAGAGGGACCAGATCAATGCCAATACCAAGGATTACTCATTAACAGATGGTTACCTGCCCAGCTGTGACTCGCAACAGCAGCCTTCAGCAACAGACTGGGAAAGTTAAAAAGAAAGAATAGACACATTTTGATACACATATTGTGCACCAAAAAGCTCCCTTCTGCCACCACCTGAGCAAAGCCATCTCTATCTTGTAAGTGCCTGTCTGAGATAGCTGCACTGCAGAATCATTTCTAATATGGATGCAGAGGGTATTGCTAAAACCAAGATTTTGCCAGTGCAGTCTATTTCAGCCCCACCTTGCCCCACAACCAAAATCCACAGGTTTGGCTGGTACAACGGTGTCTGTGCTTGAGGCTTTTGCCATGTCCTGTCAATCAGGGACCACACCTCTTCACACCCAAAATCCCCAGAACCACAGCAACAGAAAGAATACCATAGTCCTTGCTTAAGTTGTGTTCTGCCCTTTGAAGTTTCATTAGCACAGCTGCGAAAGGGATGCGATTATTTTTAATTTTTTTGACCCAACAAGGCCATGGCAGTAGGGCCCAGTGGTGCAGAGGCGCTGCCCCTGCACAATTTTGGCATGATGGTTTATCATGCTGCAGGGAATTTACACTGGCTGTGCTATCACATTGCTGTGTCTTCCCTCACAAAACTCCTGTTAGTAATAACTCCTGTTAGTACAACTAGGCCTATATAGGTTTATGGACTAAACTTTCCTACTGTGAGCAACGCTTGGAGCAACCAGAAAAAGGCAAATTTGGAATTTCCTTCCCAAAATCCAGTGAACAGCAAACAGGCAGAAAAAAAATCTTCCCCCTATGCATTTCTTATTGCCAGAAGACTTGAAGTAAATAAATCTTCAGAATAGACTTGTGGATAAAGATCTGTCTTATTTTCACTCTTTTCAAACATGGAAATGGGATGTACAGACAGTCTGATCTGCCTGAGAACACCTAGCAAAGCTGGAACACAGATTTCCATTTCCTTGCCTCATTCTTCAGTTTGGCCATCAGGTTTCAAAACAGTAATGCCTGTTCAATGGCTTGTAGATATCTGCTTACCATCCAGGCTACTGAAATTGGGCAAAGAAGTAAAAAAACCCAAACAAACAAACAAAAACAATAAAACAAAACCAAAAAAACATTACCTGCTATTTCACTCAAGAATTCCTAAAAGTTTTGTAGAAAGGGAGGAGCAGGGGAGTGAGGGGAGGAGGAAGATACTCCTTTAAGGCTGTGGATATACCTTCTTCCAACCATTTCCAGAATAAAAATCATCCACTTCCAGGACCAGAAACACTGTGTTTCTATGGTGATCTATGCATGTTGTAGGAAAGCATTTCTCCATGCCTAAAAGTAACAGAGAACAAAAGCAAGAATGCAATCTATTCAACAATAGTGTCTACTCCCAGTTGTTGTAGTTTGTGTTGTAGATCTCCATGAAGAGCTGCAGTGTGTCCTGGGGAGTCACAGCTCCAAGCTTTTAGCTCAAACTGATTCCTTAAAATGAGAAAAAGGAATTAACACCAGCACCAGGAGCCACTTCAGCTGACAGAACAGTGCTGGCAGAAAGTAAAAGGAAAAGACATCAAAGCCAGGAGCTGCAACAGCTGCCAGAGAAGCACCACCATAAAATGGGAATTACCCCTGAGTAAGGTCTGAACAGTGATTTCAGGATTCAGACAGATCTGAATTACTAAAAACCCTAACTACTCGATGCACACTGCCTGCTTTTGTTCAGCAGAGAGGTGTCTGAACAGGTCTTACGGCCATAGCAAAAAGGCAGGATTTGACGTGTGGTTTTTTGGTCAATTATGTTAAATGATCAGTGAATCGTTCAGCTATTTATAAACAGAATTTCTTCTCCTTCAGCCTGCCTCCTTCAGGCTTTTTGTAGGATTGTTAAAATGCAGTATGCCACATCAGGGGTTTTTTTGAGAAACATTTTCTCTCGTTGGGAAGAAACTACTCAGAAAACTGAAGATTCAGTTTTGATACTGAATTCTTATAAACTTCACAAGGCTTTGGGCATTTGAGAGTTCATAAGTGTGAAGAGTAGAATCTGTGCCAAAACCATTGTCCCATGGGTTAGGCTGATGAGCCTGCAGAGCTGCTCTCCATAACCTTTTCAAGTCTATTCATCTGTGACTCACTATTTCCAGCCTAGAGATGGAAACTTTGTATAGAGGGAAATAAGAATCAGGTGTCTATGGAGCTAATAACTTAACAACAATGAGAAAAATAACAAAGATATGGAAACAATCCATATGGCATTCAAGATAAATTCCCTAATATTAGGTTTTAGACTTCACCTAGTGCCAGTTCCAAATGAGGCTCTGTAAAATACTAAATGGATAGAAATAAATGTGTGCATACCTATACATAAATATAAATAAGAGCTAGAGGAAAACCCGGCTTTGGAATGATAGAATGTTTGGCAGCTCTGAGGCCTGGAGCCTGCATTGCCACTCATCCCACCAGTGAAACTCCAGCTAAAGTCCAGTTCTTGTCTTCAAAGAAAATTCTATTTTCCTTTTAAAGAGCGGCATATTCTGATTCTTAATTTTGCTGCACGTAATATTGAATATTTCCTGCAGATCACAAAATCCACATGCATTTGGAGCCAGATTTTGCTACTAAAGACAAGGAAAAGTTTCCACATAAGACTAGGAATTCTTTTTCATGTTTGCAGGCTGTAATCCTTCTATATCAAAGGCTAGAATTCATTAGTTTCAGCAGTCATTTTCCTTTTTAAACTGACATCATGGGGAAAAAAAAGGCAAATAAACACACAACAAATGAGGAGAAAGAGACAGAAGTCTTGCTGTGGCTGTATAACACATACTGACAATGCTGCCTCATACATTTGCCTTTTCCACACTTCCCACACTGCAATGTTTTTTATTTCTTTAAATTTAACAATAATTAATAAAACCTCAATCTGAGCCCAGCCTTTGAACTACTTGGCAATAATGAAACAATATTAACAACCATCCTAAATCATTAAATATCAACAAAACTTAAATTAACTCAGTTAGCCATCAATATGAAATAATAACATTGCAGGGGTTTTTTTCATCAATTAGTTGACTAGACATAAGTGGAAAAGACAAGTCTAGACACACACACACATCCATTTGCATTCATTCCTACAGACCAGCTACCAAGGTACTCAGAGGGCTGTCCTGTGACCGCAAGGTTCATGTGTTCTCCGTTTTTACACTACTTTCTGACCATTGTAAATGTTTCTGAGGAAATTTCCACTCAGCTACTGCAAAACTTAAGAAAAACTATAAATTTTTCTAATGACTGATTCCCCCTGTATTTTTGCAAATTTCTGAGACTTTTCACAGTCATAAGGTAGCCCCCAACTAACCGTGTTGCCCTCTGAGATGATTTGATTTCACGGCTTTAGCTGGCATTATTGCTACAAAGCCCAGACCCAGCTTCCTGGATAAGGACACAGTTGCAGGAGCATTGTTGGCACGAGGAGCTGGTGCAGGATCTAAAGCCTCTGCAAGTGTGTGCTGTCCAAGACCTTTGTACAACCTGATGAGGATATGTGGACAGGATGTAATTAGAACTATTTCTGGCATTAAAAATACAACTTCTGATTTATCTTTCAGGAATGGGTAGGATGCAAGTGATCACAAGTGGCAATTCTGCTCCTGGTATACCAGCAAGAGACTTAATGCTGACATGAGACTGATGTACAAACCTAAAGAACTCCCTTCTTTTTTCCTCTTGGAGACCTTGTTGTCACTGTCAGATGGGATTTCCTTCATCTCTGGTGCTTGATATCATTCCCATCATCCTGGGAGCCATTACCAAAACTCAGCTGTCCCTGATAATTAGTGAATATCCAAATCACCAGAACTGAGGCTAACACTTATGGCTAAAAGCATAGTGACTTCTTTTTATATAAAAATAAAACAACACAGCAACACTGGGAGTGCATGAGGAACCCTTCCTCTTCGCTCCTCAACCTCTTCAGTTGTCCCAACATGGGAGGGCACAGGTCACACCCATCTCAGCAAATGATGCAACCTCAGTCTTGTCACTCACACTCAAAACAAGCATCTTCACCTCCACCTTCTCTTATGTCTTCTGGAGTGCCTTGAGAAAAGCCACTATGTTTCTTTTGCTAAAGCAGAGAGAGAAAGCTCAAATAATTTTGCTTGTTCGCTTATTTCAGCAAGAAAAAAAAAAGAGTTTTGGCCCAAATCAAACTGAAAAGTTGAGTTATTCATATGGACCTTAAAAAGGGAAAAACACAGCTACACTGCAATCACTAACACCTCTGTGTGTCATCCCTCTCATTTCCCTGGGAGCTTCAGAAATCCCAGGGGAAAAAAAATGACATAGTTTTGGTTTTCAGAACAAACTGGAGTCCCAGTCCACCCTCTCCTGCACCAGACTTTGCTGTTAATATTTGCAGTCCCCAAACTGGGGACATCCTCTGCCTAACAAACGCTTTTACAAACCCTCCCCCTTACTCCTCAAGGAAGCAAGGCTGGGAAAAGCGCAGCTGTCAGAGCCTGGTTGCTGAGCAGCTGGGATCCAGCAAACATGGATTGGGTGCTGCAGCACTCAGCAGATAATCCTGGGACAGAAAGATATGCCTTCACCCAAATGTTTACTCCTCCTCACTCCTCTCACCTCCCACATTCTCCCAGCACCTCTAGCAGCTCTCCTGGCTTCCCTCACCAGCAAACTCACAGCTCTGGGGTTTTCTGCACTGATTTCCTTTCCTTCTCTCCAGGGACTGAAGCAGTTCTCAGCTCTATCATGTTATTTTTTTCATCTCGCTCACTCCTCACCCTCGTCCCCTCTGACACGTTGGCTGTGGATGTCCCATCCTGGCCCACAACCTTTGCCAGCAGCCTTCAGCGCCTCACAGAGCACAGCAGCAGAGGGAATGTCACCCTTCTGTGCATGAGGTGTCTCAGGGTTTTATTGAGCATCCCTCCTGCCACTGCCTCCTGCAAGGCTTGGGGCTTCCTTTAGCAGCTCTGCAGATCTTCCCGTTACCATCACATCTCCCCGTGGAGATGGATCTGCTCCTGGATCCTGTAGATCCTGTGGATCTGTGGTTTCTCCACATGGTTCCTGCAGCTGGCCTTGGTGTGTTTCTGTTAAACATCACGCTTCACCAAACCCTAGTGTTTATCTGACACTTCTACCCTCTTATCTCGCTGCTGCCCCTCAGAAATGGCCTCTTTGATCTTGCTCTGCACCAGCACCTTCTCTTCCCACACTACTGGGCCTGCACTCAGAGCTGTACCAGCCCTCAGATAAAAGTCTCAGACCTTAAGTCCCTCTCACATCAGAGGTTGTTGTATTCACCTCCCTCCCCCAGTCCAGAGCTGCACAGCCTTTCCTCATTGCCTGCATCCCATGGGAGCAGGCACAGGACTCTCCACAGCCCAGCATCCTGGGCCATTTTTGTAATGGCTTCATGCCTGCTTCTCTGTGAAATCTCATTTTTGGCCAGATACAGCCACTGCAGTTGCATCTATATTTTGCAGTTACATATTTTTAATGCCTTTACCTGCAGCTGTGCTTATGGACGGTTTTTTGATGCATGCAAAAAAACTTTAGTTCTGCTCTGAAAAAAACAAATCATACAAATATAACAATGGAAGAGCTGGGCTTGAGCTGCAGAAACAAAATCAAGCTGTGCTTTTACACTTCTAATCACACGAATCTGTGCGTGATTTAAAGCTCTGCTACAAGTCACAATATGCAGAATCCTAATTTATGCATCCCAGACCCAGATCTAACCAAGATTTCAGAAGTCCATTTCAGGGTAACACTTACACCCTGTGTATCAGTTCATACACCCAGATGTCATGATATATCTAAAATACTATGCCTGCAACCAGCCTAGGCTGTGTTTGCTTGAAGAGACTCTTCCTCCTACTGCATGAATAAGAGTGGAAAGTAGGTAACTGTATTTTTCAAGGACTTTGGTATAAACCTTTGCTGATAACCCTGGCTGAAACAGTAGGCCCATATACAGAGGCGTGTGGGGTTTTTTTTTAGCTGTGTACTCACTGAAAACTGACAAGAAGAGGTGTGGAGGCACCCACCTTCCACCGATGCCAACACATTTAGGTAACTTGAGCACAGGCTGATTTGCAATTGTTAGGCATGTACATTTTTAGCTGTGCTCAAATTCCTGCAATTCCACCCACCTTCTTCATTAGCATATTAGACGCCCCCATGGCATAGTTTAAAATGGTCTGTAAGTCAGGCATGTGTGAGGGAAGGGGCTTCACTTCTGCAGCTGAAGGCAGCTGAAGTCTTCCCTTTTGAAGGGGAAAGAGCGCTGATGAGGAAGGGACAACCTCATGGGAAGGATGCCAGCCCCACAGCCTGCCTTGACTTTGGGGTGATTTCCTATGATAGGATGGAGAGCAGAGTTCACAAACAATGCTCTAATTATTCTGATTGCAGGCCTAATAATATTCCGTATGGAAACCTGTATATATATATATATACACCTACATTTTCTGTATGTTTTTCATATGTGTGTGTGTGTATATATATGTGTGTGTGTACATATATATATATACACACATGGAAACTAGATGTGTTTTCTGCTCTGCAAGTAACTCCTATGCCAAGGGCTGAAGAGGCAGCTGACAGGAGCTGATCAGCCTTTTGGCCGTGGTGACCAGGAGAAGGCAGACAAAGAGGTGCCCTCTGCTAAACTTGTGTCCTGGGCAGGGAGTGCTCCCATCCCTCAGGGTCACTGAGGCAGCTGCCCAGGGCCAGCAGGGCTGCCTGGACACTGCATTTCGCAATATCATCATAAGGAAACTCACCCTAGATTTGTCAGTCTGTTGATCTAGCACAGTGTTTGCCTAGGCTTTCCCTGGGGTTTTTGCATCCCAAATCTAGTGGCAAATCTGTACGGCACTCCTCAAGCTTCTCACTTCAGTCTCCCTGATGCCAAGGTCTAGTTATGCAGCAAAAGGACCCTTGGACCTCAGGCCCATGCCTTGGGGTTGCTGGTGATGCATCAGGTGATGTATGTGGGAGAGCTGGTGATGTCTCAGGTAGGCAGAGAGATAAGGCTGCCTCCTGGAAGGAGGGACACGGTGTCCCTTAGCAGGGCTCTGCTCTTGCTGCATACAGAGGCCCCACTACTGATGCCTCTGTTACCTCCCTCTGCTCTTGCCTGTCCATGGTGTCATCCTGCTGGGGACTGCTGCACGGGTTTTTTTCACCAAATCAGTAGGCATTCTGTCCCTGACAAACTCCGAGGCCATTTCTCCTGCACTCCTAAAGATAAGATAGATAGAGATGTCGCAGGAAGGACCTGGGTTCCCTTCTGGTGAGCAGTCCTCTCCCCACTGCGTAAATCCTGACTTCAGAAGTGACTGTGTACCACTCACAGCCTCAGGAACAGGCTTAGGCTAAAGATTTCACATGGTCAATATCCCTGCTGTATTTCCTTCTCTCTCTTTTTTCTCCATCATTTTCCTGTACCTCCAGTGCCACTCCTTGTAATTGCTGCAGAAATGTAATTGCTGCTCTGTGTAATTGCTGCTGAAACAATCTGAGCTGTCATTGACTTACATTGTTCACAGATCAGGAGGAACTGGCAGGTGAGAGTCACCCCTCCTAGCTTCAGGGGCCTCCTGCATATGTATTTACATCTGAGGTAGGTATCAAGGCTCACAGATTAAGCAGTGGAGACCTTGAAAACATAGAAGTGTTAAATTTAAGGTATGAGTCATGTGTCCAAAAGTATGTTTCAACTCAAGGATGAAACAAATCATTCTTTATATCCAGGGACAGTGTTAATTTCATCCCTAACAAATAAATAAAGTAACATCCGTGTTTAGGACACAAAGGCAGCTTTGGAGTAGATACCTAAAGTTAGGCAAGATCCCAACTGGGTTCTCCTAAAAGAGAAATCATGACTTTCAAATCAGCCCTGCTAAGTCTATTTTGAACCAAACTGGACTTTTTTTGCAAACAGGAGGCCAAATCCTGTTGACTACAGAGCGTCTAGCAAGGAAAATTACCTCTCTTGACATCACAGTGTGGGTGTTTCAACAGCACAAGCTGATGTCATTGCAATGAACAGCAGCAGAATCTCATAGCTCTGTGTCAGTCCTTTCCCACAAGAGAATAAAACAAACAGGCAAGATGCAATGGGAGAACCAGCTTTTTCCAGGAGATGGAGATGGTGCAAGACCAGCGGAGCTTCACCATCCAGTACCCTCCCACAGGAGATGAACATCTGCCTCCCTTCACAATCTCCCCAGGGAATGAAGTTGCAGCATGTGTTGCTCTGGATTTTCTAACACACAAACTTTAGTCAACACTCAGATGAGCAAGGGCAAGATCAGAGATATGCTCCCACCACCACGGATTATCTCCTGGTTGCAAACAAGTTTTCAGCTAACTGCTCTGCATACAGAGGGCTGATCTCAGCCTGGCATTGCTTCATCCTGGCCATAGTACTGACTCTGGAAATTATAAAATTGTGGAAGAGGTTCAGGTTATGTGGCTGTTGGTGGTGAGGGAGTTCATGCTGTTGAGATACTGGTAAATACTGGCAAATAGCTACTGAAAAGGATGCATGTGCAAGTGTATAAATGAGGGAGAATAGTAATTAAAACAATAGTAATTAAATTTCTCCTTATCACATGGTTTCATCTTTCCAGAAAAGATTCAAATCATTAAGAAAGACCTCAGCTACTTCTTGCAGGAATGGAGAGAAGCAGTACTTTCATTTTTGTTTCCTGACCTAAGAATGTGCCACTCCAAGAGGGATTAGCTGTATTCAGATGAACTTCTAGCTGGCCTTTCATTTCTTTATCAGTCTGCTCTGGAACTGAGGTGTGAATCTGCACAATAACTGAGTTCTAGACTATTTTGAGATTGTAAGCAAATCTTTGCAGGGAAAGAATGCAAATGAAGAGCAGGTTGCTGCTCCCTGGCAAGGCAGACACAAGGTATTTAAAAATACACTTCCCAAACATGGACTCCAGAATGTTTCTAGGGAGGTGGGTGAGTGCCCTTCCTGACACTTGCTGCAGGCTACAGGCACCTATGGAAATGCTCCAGTGGCTTTGCAGCTCTCTCTATCTGCAGGGGTGGGATTCAGATTTATCACTGGAAACTGGGATGAAATTATCACAGGCAGCAATATAGTGTTGGCATGGACTTGAAAGACTTAGGTTTCATCCCGCTCCCATCAGTCATTATTTTCTACTATTGGTACTTAAACTTCTGTATTCTCCCTTGCCTGGCACAGATTGTTCAAAGCACAGAGAGGGATGTGGATGAGAAGGGAACCACTGAAAGACGATTGTGTCACTGATACAGCTTAGCTTACATAGGCACTGAACCCCTGTCTCTCTCCTTCCTTCCTTCCTTCCTTCCTTCCTTCCTTCCTTCCTTCCTTCCT
>VZRN01001393.1:550886-636140 GCA_013397935.1 Dasyornis broadbenti | reverse complement strand
TTTTTTTTTTTTTTGCTTCTTGCTGTTTGTATAAAAATGGTCTTATTGCATATATCCAGGCAATGCATTAGACAAGACTGAATTCCACGTGGACCTCTTCCCAAATGTTATGAGACAGAAAGGAAGATATCAAGAAAATATTCCTAATCTTTTTACACCAGTGACTAATTTTATTTATACTTCAAAAACCTACTAAAACACATGGAATCCTGCAGACAAGGGAAAACCATTAGAAGATTAAACTGGAATTATCTTAAATAAAAATTTGGACGGGGGAATTTAAAGTAAGTTTGTCTTGAATAAATACAAGAAGGGTAGAGATGGAAATCATAATTTTAATTGCACTATTTAATGGAATCCTCCCAGGGACAATAATACAGAAATGGGGAAAAAAGCAAAATCAAATAGCTTGATAGTTTCATTGGAATACTATTTTTTCATTCTAGGGCTTCCAACTCATATCAGAAGTGATGGTCTCCATCAGGCTCTTTGAAGGCAACTCGATATTGAAAACCACTTATAACTTGCAGAAACATGTCTCTAAGGCATATCTCCATTGCTGCTGCTGCCAAGCAAAAATACCAGAAAATTTAACTAAAAACAGAGATTTAAACAAAAGTAGCTTTATACTGATTCTCAGTGGCCTTATTCTTCTCGCTCTTGACAGCAATCAGAGATGGAAGGTCTGATGTCCTGTAAACTCCAGTCCTCATCCTCCCTTGGCAAGATCTCAGTTCAGAGATGTAACCTTCAAAGCTGAGGTTCCCTTCAGAATCGTCACAGGAGCGTGTGCCAGAGTCCTCCAGTTTGACCCCGTCCACATCGATTATCCTGTTCACAGGGAGCTCCGTTCTGGGATCCCCTCTCGCACCAGGAGGATTAAAGATTCTGCTGGGCTTTGCTTTGTTAGAGGTCTGCTCATAAGAGTTTCCTGAAGTCACTTGTGAATCTTTTTTCTTTCTGTTTGCACCTAACAGAAGAATTAAAAACAAACAAACAAACAAACAAAAAACAAAACAGGAGAGTTACATATCTTCTGGTTTTAGTGGTTTTCAATATTGTGGTTAATCTGAGGCCGTAATGGTAGCTAGTCAGCTGGGATATTCATCTACTCTACCAAAGAGACTTTTTGATGTACCAGGTAGGTAACTGAACATTAGATGCCAAAGATAAATGTGAAATGCTGCTATGTATCTGTCTTAATGGAGCATTTTTCAGTTTTTAAAGAGACTCCTTAAAAATAACTACTTAGTATAATTTTATACACTTTTAGAACAAAAAATTCTCATGCCAGGAAACCCAAAAGTGAAGGAGGAGAATATAGACCTTCCACGGGGGCAGAATGGGAGATGTTCCTTCAGAACTGGCCTTCAAGACCCTGCTGAGATAGAATTTTTACTTAGCTAAGGCTTAATTCTCTAGCAGACTAGGAAGGGATTATTTGGAGTTGCAGTTCACTGTCCTGAACTGCAACAGAGCAATTACGGGCCACAGTTTACAGGACAAAAATAAAAGAAACAACTTCACAGAATCACCGAATCACAGGATGGATCAGGTTGGAAGGGACCACAGTGGGGCATCTGGTCCTACCTCCCTGCTCAAGCAGGATCATCCCAGAGCACATGGCACAGGATTGTGTCCAGATGGTGCTGGAATATCTCCAGTGAGGGAGACTCCACACCCTCTCTGGGCAGCCTGTTCAGGGCTCAGAACAGTAAAGTTCTTTCTCCTATTTAGGTAGAACTCCCTGTGCATCAGTTTCTGCCCATTGCCTTGTGTTCTATTGCTCAGCACCACAGAGCAGAGCCTGGTCCATCTTCTTGATACCTTCCCTGCAGCTACTGACAGACATCGATGAAATCCCCTCTCAGCTGTCTCCTTTTGAGGCTGAACAGGCTCAGCCCCCTCAGCCTTTCCTCATAAGAGAGACTCTCCTGACCCTTCACCATCTTTGTCACTTTCTGCTTGACCTGCTCCAGGAGCTCCATGTCTCTCTTGTCCTGAGGAGCCCAGAACTGAGCACAGCACTCCAGATGTGCCTCACAAGGGCTGAGCAGAGGGGCAGGATCACTCCCTTTGACCTGCTGGCAATGCTCTTTCCTAAGGCACCCCAGGATCCCATTGACCTTCTTGGGCACAATGACACACTCCTGGCTCACAGACAGCTTGTTGACCACCAACATGCCCAGGTCCTTCTCTGCAGAGCTGCTTTCCAGCAGGTCAGTCCCCAGCCTGTGCTGGTCCATGGAGTTGCTCCTCCCCAGGTGCAGGATCCTGCATTTGCCCTTGTTGAATTTCAGATGGTTCCTCTCTGCCCATCTCTGCAGCCTGTCAAGGTCCGTCTGAAGGGCTGCACAACTGTCTAAGGTTTGACGGCTTTAAACACTCAAGAAACACCTGAGTTACACGGGCACTTCTAAAATCACAATTACCAGGATTCAGCTCTGTTGTCTAGACTACACACACAAAGTCGTTACTATCCCAAGGCAACCAGTTTAAACCCCTGAGCTCCCAAAAGCCAGTTTTGTGTCAGGTGTGACCCTGCAAACTACAAGGAGCTTCTTAAAGCAAAGGCACAGAAGCCAATTTGCCTCTGCCAACAGCTGCAAGAACGGAAGGATGAAGAAAGAGTTGATTTCAGGATTCACACCACAGTTAACAACATGGTTTCTGTAGCTGATGTTCCCCCCATAATGATATAAAGAGGGGTAACATTTTCAGAGACAGGGAACTGCTTTTATTAGGTCAAACTGAGAGCCAAGGAAAAAAAAAAAAAAAAGAGAAACTTTCAAGGCAAAAAGGCAGACCTGAGTAGGGGCTTCATTTCATATTTGATTCCTTTTTTCCATGTATCTTCTTATCCATCTTTTAAAAGATAGCACCTTATCCGACATGCTTTACCCAAAACATTCTGAAATGTTGTGCCACAGTACTTGCAAGTACTTGACCAGCACATTTAGCCACACAAATCCCATGAGACTGGTGTGGTTAAATCACATAGATGTCTTTCAAATCTTTTAATTGTGTTTGTTCCATGAAGTGATTGGTACAGTTTTATGCAAGGAAAAGAAATTTCCATGTATAATCATTGTAATCAAGAAGTTTTTGATATGGAGAATGGGGAAAATGCAAATGAAAAAGACAAAAAAAGCACTTTCATACAGTTTCAATCAAATCACTCCAGGGTCTTCTTGAGGCATAAAGCTTTCTATTTAAGAAAAATAAGTCAAAATCCTAAGTAGTGAAATGTTTAGTGTTTTAGCTACAGTGCAGCCCCACATGAATAATGTGGATATTTCGCATCAGTAATGCTTGCCTTATTTTCAGAGGAATTAGCTCAAACTCCAAACAAATCAGCTGAGCAGAGAGAGGCAGAAAGCTTTCTCAGCCCTGTTAGCCCAGCATGACTCCAGCCTCCTAAATTGCAGCTAACATTTAATGGGACTTTATTATACTTCGTGTTTAAATCTCCCTACTGAAGCTGAACATCGGCTTAATTTTAACTGCTGCTGGCATGGCTGTGGTGCAAAATGCTATTCTTCTGTTCTGAAATGTTTATCTTACACATGAGTGTACTGAATTGTTCTCTTGATCTCTTTAATTTACTATTCTACGCCCTTTGAGGAAGATCTGTGATTCTCCTTCAAGTTACTTTGGAAGAGCTACAAATGCCTACTCATGACAAATTACCACAAATACATTGCATTGACAGAGCATGAGTCATCCAGCTGTCCTAGCACTGAGAACACATCCTCCTATTAAATGTCATGTAAAGGAACAACTTTGATGGTGGTGGAAGATCTCATATCTGTTGACTTGAACTAGGCTGAAACACTTTCCACAGTCAGAAAACACAGCCTGCATTAACAGGGTGCAACAGACTAAAGAGCCGGAAACTCCTGTCGAGGGAATGCTATGGAAGGTGCAAGTATTGCTGTATTTATTTGGTTGGAAGCCTTTCTACAGCTAAATAAGAGAAATGCCATTAAGTCTTAGAATTATGGTGTCGCTGAGTCACCACACGAAGGAACTGGGTGTGCAAGTTGTCTAATAGGAGCACAGCAAAAATAAGGGCAATGTTTGCTTTCAGGCTTCACAAGACGTAAGCTCATCTGAACAAGAACACATCCGCATTATGGACACATCCTTCTATTAATGTCCTTTTCAGAAGCAGTCCTCTCTGTAGCGTCAGATAAATTACTACTAGAGGCACGACAGTAACAGAGAACATCTTGTCTAAAAAACAGTTCAAAAGAATATGGAATTACTAAGGGATGATACTGTGAAGATGATTTCACTTTTCTTGTCTGGGTAGAAAAGAACTTTGCTCATCTTCACCAAACAGGAAGATGATTTATATGATGAGTAGTACTACACAGAAAAAAATATTTTCATATAATTTTTTTCCTAATTTTTTTAAGAAAAAGCTTTTATGAAGCAAAGCTATTTAACACATAATAGGTGAGATTCCCCAAACCAGCTTATGCATAAATGTATCCCACAAGTTTTAAGTAGACTCAAGATTTGCATGTACTCAGTGGAGCTTTATAATGAGGTTCAATGAATTTGAAACACTTTTGCACTGGTCTCCTTCTCTTTTTTTTTTTTTTTTTTTTTTGTAACAAGTACTCTTAATACACTGAACACACTTAGCTGTGCAGGGCACCATCTAAGGTGCAGAGAGCCTTCACAGGTAAAATTTCTCTTCATATATCCTTGTACTGAAGTGATGAAAACCTCCATGGATAGCTCTGCAGATCGCTTTGCTTTGTATAAAGCATGTCAGGAACGATACTACTGACCTAACTTCAGTAGGGAAAGGAAGCCACTGCTTAGGGCAATAGTCACACAGATGAATTTCCAGCCTGGAATACCACAATCACACTTATTGGTAATTTCCTCCTCCCTTACTAAGCATTCCACACAGCTCTTGGAATTTTCTTGTGCCTCTGATCCTGTTAATATGTTCCAGCTGGTTTAAAGATGAGAAGATGCAGGTAATCTTTTGTCCTTAAACCAGAGATCTGCTGTGTTACAGACTCACAGCCAAATAACTGCTTAGAACGCTAACTGCACATGTCTGCATTTTTTTCCAAAGGTTACTACAATCAGGCACTGTTTCGGCTGATTTCTTGATTTCTCTTACTAATATTTCTATTTTTCTGGTATTTGGATTTTGTGTATTATTCTCACACACTCTAAATTTAACATTATCATTATGGAGAACTATCTTTATAGAGGAAGACAAAGGGAAATCTTCTTCTTCTGTATAAAATATTCCTCAAACTCTAAGATCTAGGCAAGAGATCACAAGGCAGTTTAGGAATAAGAGAGCATCTGCCAAATTCCAGACCAAGACAAGGTCACAAAAAACCTGGAAATTTCAGGAACAGCATTAACTGCCAAATTTAGGTGATAAGATGATATAACCATAAATCTGTTGCAGACATTTGGGGATTTAAGGGTACACCCACAACACTTTGGAATTTTATTGTTTCTATACCATAGTTATTAAATTCATTTATTTTCAATGTGCCAAATTTTAATTATTTTTTCATAAAACCTCTTCCAAACTGAGTGTTTCACTTATCATTCTACCTTTGCTAAAATCCTACTGTTCTTGTCAAAATCATTTGCTGTTTAGATGCCTCTCAGTTCTACTGAAAGATAACAAGAATATCCTGCTGATTTTCATACCACTGATCCCAGGCATTCGACTTCTAATGTCAGAGAGGATCAGATCTCAGTTAAAGGGAATGAGCTCCAGATTCATGATTTTGTACTGACTTAGAGCAGATAAGAATCTGTTTGAAGTCCTTCATAATACTTAGAATATAACTCTTGTGAGAAGAAGCCAGTGAAGTTTTCAGGGGCAATTCCAGAACTGGTCATTTACAGACGTATAACACTCCCAAATGTAATCAGTCATTTTCAGTCTCCAAAGCAGCAAGGCTCTGGGGTGTGCTGTAACATGTGAGTCTGGGCAGACACTATTCCAGTCTCTATATCCATGGAGCCTGTCCCAAGGTGGTACCACACAGCCTGAGAGAGAATTTTCTTACATGAGACTGAAAAAAGGAGCTCTGTGATGGTCACTTCTGTAGTGGATGTTAATTTCAGGGTCCTGGAAATCTGTCAATATGAGTAATTTTTTTATGGTGGATATAATCTGGCAGTTTCACTCTGGGCCAGACACTTCTCCCTTCCTGTCCTAAACTGTGAGGAAATGCTACATCTACATTTTAGCCCTCCCACACATGGATTCTTTTAAGTGGTGGGTGAATGATCTCCACACTGGCTGACATACTGTTACTACTGATGATTTTTTTTTTTTTTTTTTTTTTTTTTTTAAAGTTTGTAAAGTGATTTATGCATCTGGAGGGAAAAGGATACTTTACATTTAAGTTTTAGAATTCCACAGGTTAAATTTTCTTTGGCAGTTTCCTTCTTTTTATCTCTTAATTTATACAGCACCAAGGAGAATGTGGATTTAATAAAAGATTCCTACCTACAGTTTATGCTAAATCTTTTCAAACGAAATTTGACTTCATATGCTGAATTTCACTTGCTTGATGAAACAGCAACTGCAGCATATGCACAGTGCCTTGAAATCTGACTCAGTAAAATGGGTTATTTTACAAAGCAGCAATGTTCTACATTACCAGCTTATTTACTTTTCTCCTGGGAATTTTGGGAATACATTTGCAGCATTAAGTCTAGAAATGGGCAGATGGAAATCCTTTCATTGCACTTATCTCTAAAGCAATCACAAGAAGAACAAAACACCAAGCATTATTCAGAAAGACAAATTTGGAATATCCCATGGAAGAGGGAGCTGGTATGACAACTGCTGCTAACCAGTGCATATAGATGCAAAAGAGGGAGCACTGCAACCTGTATTTGCTGAGGGCAGTGACCTTTCACGTACATGGCTACAGCAGCAGTTGAAGGCAACTGCACACAACATCATTTAAAAGCCAGGAACAGCCCAAGAATAAATAAAATTAAAAGTTCTGAATTTTGATCCAGGCAGACATACATGCCCTCAATAACACTGTTCAATTTGCTCAAACTTTCTGTTTATCCACTGCTAAAACTGAAACAATTTTTGACTCCTTTCCAAGCAGCAGACATGATAAAACATCGTTGCAGCAGCCAACACATGTTCAGCCATCAGTGGTCAGTAACAGCAGGTTTAATTACTGCAGAGTCCTATGTTGGGAAATAGCAGATTGAATTACTTGAATCAATTTTAATTAAATTTGCAATTCATTACATTACTTTTCAATTATAAAATTCCAAAATGTGGCTTCTGAGGGCTGCCGGTTACATTTGAACCAATAATTCAACGAAGTTAATTTCATCATCCAACTGCTGCCATGGCTTTGCTTAGACCTGGGTGTAGCCTCTGTGCATTTGGTTCAAAGAGCAGCTGTCATTTTTCTAACATTTCATCCAGTCAGCAATAAAATTCGCAATTCCTTCTAAAATGTTTATCTTGTTGCTTGTTCAAAATAAGTTTACATTTCAAATAATCATCCCCCAAGGCCTTCCTTGCTTCCTGTTTGTCTACTCTAAACTCTCCATCTCCTTTGTTTGTTGCTGATCACAGTCATGTACTACATGACATTCTCCCATGTAATCATGCTCTGATTAAAAGAGGATTAACACATCCCAGACTTAGTATTTCTGGATCCTCATAAGTACTTATTTATATTGATCCAGGATCCAATTACCTTCTATAGATTTACACAGAACCAGTAAGGATCTAAGTTACTGCAAGAAAACAGCCTTTGTTAAAAATAATGATTTGCATTGGTTTTATCTCTTTTAAATCATAACCACCTCCTTTTCCTAAATTTTTATGTTTTCATTCATGTGGTTATCTTGATTTACACAGGGAATACCACTGGACTGTCTTTAAAATATGTCACATGAATTAAGAGATTATATAAACTATTTTGTAATTTATTACAAAACCAAAAGTTTATTTTCAAATTTTGAAGATAGACATGTGATTGCTCTTAATCCCCTCTTAATCTCCTAACTATCACAAACTTGCTTTGCACTTTGAATTCATTACCATTAGAATTGAAAAGTTTAGTAGCCAAAAAAGTGCAAGCCACAGAAATACCACACTCATCTCTATTCTAATTGTGTGATCTCTATTCCTCAGCTGTGGGGTACTGTGTCCTCTCTGTGAATAATAAAAAAGAGCAGTGGGGGAATCTTTTTTTTTTTGGCTTTGGGAACAATAGCCAGTCCCAGACTCTGAGAGATTACTCCTGCATTTTATTTCTGCATAATTCATTTTTCACAACAAAAATACCCTAGCACTGGCACTAACTAGTCCATTTCTGAAAAAAATCTTTCCAATAAGTAAGGAAGCAAGTTTATTTTGAGGGTACAATTGTATATCCAGAAACAAAGCAGTGTCTTTAAAAAAAAAAAAAAGTTATATAACTTCAGATTGTCTACATTTATTGTTTAACTTCCATAGAAATTTTATTAAAGTATAATTCCAGGGTTCATCACGCTTTTATTTTCCCTAGCTGGCTCTCTATCTTAACCAATGACATTATATGCTTGTTAAAAAGGAGTTTTGAATAAACTCTTTTTTCCAATTGTGTTGCTGGATCCAGTCTATGTATCTACTTCAAAAAACCCCCTTCATACTTGGTAGACAATTAATTCCATTGACTGTAATTGCAGAGTCATTTTAAGAATAATTCCCATCCTAACTGAAAAAAAAAAAAGCCCCAAAAACAATAGGGAATTTTTTAAGAGAAGGAAGAACAACCTGATGGACTCAAACCTACAGTCAACTTCAACCTGGATTGCTGCAAATCATCCTACCTCAGGATGAAATGGTATTCCATGAAAAAGCCCAATTGCTATCGTGATTAAATGCCCACCTACTTTATAGCAGAGGCAACAGCCGTCATGCACAATTCAGGCCAGTGGAATATTGCTGAATAAACAATCCAGTGCAAGGCCTGTGGTTTAATACTCACAATTCTTGAGGAGACTAAAGGTTTGGAAGGCTGCCTTTCCCCATGGCAGCTATTTTGCACTCGGGTGATGCATGTGCCCAACCCCTTGGGAAAAACTGGACAACATTCAAAGTATCCAGACTATAACAAGCAGTAAGAAAAATTTAAAAAAAAAAAAAAAAAAGATAAAGAGATTAAATCGGCATTTTAACACTTTCAAAAATGAATGCATCACTTCAAGCCAATCACACCACACAATAATTATCTCTTCCACAGATGGGTACCACCATTATATGCAGAGACATGAAAGAATGTCTTCAGATTCCAGAAACCTCTGATTTTCAAAGTAGGAAATTTGTCAGAACTAGCAGGCTTATTCAAAAGACACTTTCTCTTGATGAGTAACGCAACTAGAATCAGTAATGATTCTTGTATTGCTAACTAATTTGCTATTTACTTCACAGCTAAGTATTAATACAATATAAAAACATTTCATTTATTTCAGAAAGTTATGAGCTGTGTTTGAAAATTTGTTCTCCAAAGCTCAGAGCAATGCAAACCTTATTTTGCTGCCTTCCATTGTTCATATTTTGCTTTCTAGATCATCAAGTGAAAAAAACCTCAAGCGTTACCCATTACAGGGATGGACGCTGGCCTGGCTTTGCTACATCAGCAAATTGCCCCTGCAGAACATGAGGCACTCCTTCATTCCTCCCAGTCCTTTTCCCAGCATTTATAAACCCAATGCGAGCAGGGTAAGCACACGCATCGTTTGTCTTCACGCCAATTTGGAACCAAGATTACAGACCTCTTCAAATTATGTAGTCATTATTTTTCTTTATATCCCAACATTTTAATTGAATAAACCAATCAGAAATGCAATTTCCATTGATAGGAGATTATGAATGAAGAACCATTAAAGCACTTAAAAAAGCAACCATTATTAATGGTTTAGTCCTTTGAGATTTTGGTTCTTGACTGGAGAGAGTATGCATAAGTCTTTATTATAATTATGTACATCATTGAACAGCCTTTCCATGCAAACTCCAATCATGAAAATAGAAAAGTTTTGTTTCAGACCATACTTTTTCCATAAAATCACTGTTCTTTTATAGAATACAGTTCCCATTAAATAGTAGTGTGTTGAGAGGAGCACAGAATACAGTTATTATATACAATAAGATGGTAGCAAAAAAGGAAGGTGTTTTGCATCTTTCTTTTAAATTTTCATTATTCCTAATAAATAAATAAATAAATAAATCTGGTTTGCCAAAAAGCTAAAAGAAATTTAGATTTTTAGTTTTGCAAATTAGTTTGATTACTTACTCTCATGGGTGACTATGACAAAATAATAAGACATAATCACCAGTGAAAGTAGAGAACACTACTTGGAACACATGCTAATTAAAATTCATTTTCAAAAAATTAAATTCATGGAGGGTATTAGCTATTTGTTGTGGAAAAGTCTGAATAATTTTAGAAGGGGAACTGCTACAGGACTTTCAACTGCTTTGTTTTCTTTCATGGAGGCCCACAAATATGTGGGAACACAGTGACTTTTGGAAAAACTGGATTTTCATCCCCCAGAACACAATGAGACCTAGTTAACAGCACACGACAAGCGCTCTGTAGATTTTTTTTTTTTTTTTTTAAATTAGGCTTTGCAGTGCTGTTACATGTAGGACCCATCTCAAAGAGTGAAAAGAGTAGTGTGGTCTCCAGCACCCATCCAACCCCTCACTTCTTACCCAGGACTACCAAATATTAAAGAGGTGGTTACTTTGGTTACTCCACGTCAAATGAGCTGAGATCACAAGCTCATTTCTTAAAGACCAGGGAAAAGTTTCTTTAGTTTAACATAAGAAGGAAAGTAATGGATACAAAGTTTAGCCCAAGAACCCAAAGACAGAAGAAATTCTCCTTTCAGGAGTTCCTGTTGTGACTGATTTAAAAGAAATCTCGTCTTATCTGCCTTCTGGAGCACATGCCAATGCTATGGATTTCACATGTGACCCATCAGCATCTCAAGTATTTGCCCTTTGATGTCTAAATTATTAACAAATCTAACATTTGTCAGCTTTGTTTCATGGTAATTGCTAGTTTATATCTATTAATCTGTTTGTTATAAGAAGACAATTTCAATCAGAATTCTTAGTCCAGGACTGAAAGAATTTTTAAAATAATGAAGAAAATGAAAGCTTAAAACCAGTTTGCGTAACTAGAGCTAGAATTTATTACTCCTGAGAGAACAAAGATACAAAATACATGTGAAAACTACACAAAGATTTCTACAAAGTAAAAAGTAGAAAGTGGGAAAAGGGAAAGCTACAGCTCAGTGGTTACACAGGAACTTACGGCATGCATTAAAATATTGTAAATTCATGAAGTTTTTTTTAAGTGCAAATGGTTTTTTTTTTTAACAGTTCTCACTGAAAAATATGCAAATTGATACCTATTTGTACACTTGTCATATTATCAGAAAGACACCAACACAAATCTATGCATATATACATCAATATGTCTGAAGTACATTTTGTGGTTCTGTTATTCATAGGCACTGGTTACAAGTCCGTCCAATACTCAGTTTCAGAAATTAAGTGGTAGCGCTTATAGAACATTTCTCAGATACTACTAATAAAGGAATTGGCTTTTAAAATACCAAGAGGATGAAATCATTTTCATTGCCATTTATAAGCATCCAACAACCAAAGAAGTATTTACAAATCATCAACCATACAGATAAAGAACAGTATCAAATACTCTGTGTAAAAAGATAAATAATTAAAATGTATATTCCCACATCACAAAGAAATGTGATCATACAAATATGGCACCATATGTTTGTGAAACATCAAAAATAAATGTAGCACATAGATACCTCTCCTTATATTTTACATTAAAATGCACAGTACAATGACTGTAAAATGTCAATGTCACGACACCCATTGTCTTCAAATTCTTGTTTCTGGTAATAGCAATTATTGTTAGAGTCCATGTTTATAAAGAAATTCCATACTTCAGCCTTGGGCTAATATTGCTCTGTGATATTGCTAGACCATGAAACTTACATCCTAAAAAAAGTTACATATTTTCTTTAAAATTATTTAATAGAAAGCTATTTGATATGTGAATATTCTGGGAAAAAGTGTGATAGATGCAATCTATTTCTCTGTGTAGCAAAAAAATAGCATTTTTATTTTTAGTCACAAATATCTAATTTATTAGCGAAATATATTTTAAGTTGAGGCTTATCCATTTAAAATTTTAATCATAAACAGTACTGCAATTTTCAACACATAATTAGGGTTTTTGTTAAAGTACTAAACTTCCAAACCCTAATCATGTATCTCATTATGAGAAATGGATCAGAAAATCTGGAACACAACAGTGCTGTGGAGCTCAAAATGCTGATACCCTGTTTTGTACTCTGAGGGTGAATGAGATAATTATAGCACATGGATGCATTTCAAAGGTTTGTCTGCATGAGGCCAAAAATGGTCACGTGCCAAATTCAAACAAAAGTACATTGTTAAAGGCAACCAGAAATATTACAGTTAGAACAGACTAAGGCAATTAAAATCTTTTTTCCTTCTTTTTTTTGGTTAAAAAAAAAAAGAAATAATAAGGTGCAGAAAGAATTTTCTTTGTTGTTTTAATGGGTGCCAAATATTGATTAAGAGTGCCAAGGAAGAGTAGTTTTACACAAAAGGAAAGACTATTAAAATCTAGAAATACCTGAATTGGATCTTTGATATCCAGATTTTTCCTGGTTACCTGCAAAAGGAGTTGGGGGTGGATAGTTGGCTTCTGAGAGTTTACTGATGTCTGACGGTGGTGTTGGTGGTGGCGGTGGTAGCAAAGTGCTGTTAGGGCTGCTAATATCTCCTTCAGCCACAAGAGTCAAGTCTGCCACATTCTCATCATCTACCATCTGAATGCCTTCGGCTTGTAACTCTCTCGACTGCCTTTTCCATACTGTGGCATTGTTTTCCGGCGCGTGCAGAATTGGAGACAATGGAGGGCTAAAAGGAGCACTGAAAGTCTTCTGACTGTGGAGTGCTGCCAAAGCAGATTTATGTTTATTTTCTGAGTAACCCATTTTCTTTACTGAATTTTCATTAAAGTTTTGCACGGGCTCCTGTTTTCCACTGGGTGATGTACATCCATCACTGCTATCACTTTTTGAAACTCGCTTGTTGAGGCTTTTAGGACCTGCGGGAGTAGATGAGGATGGTTCTGGTCCAGTGGGTGGTAAACGAAGAAAGTCAGGAAGAATAAGGTCTTCTTTCCTTAGCAGTCCACGTTGGTCATCTGCTCTGTTACTTTGAGCTTTGGATATGAGTTCAAAAAATTCTATTGGGGAAAAACCCAAAATTGACAAGTTTTTGTCAGAAAGTGCAATGCCATTAAAACGTACATTTTCAGCACATTTATTTTCCATGAAGATCTTCAATTCTTTCAATGCTGCCTTGAAATAAGATCCCATGTTAATTAGGAACTTTTTCAACTGCAGCAATGTTCACTAGCATCACTATAATTAAGACCATCAGCATTGCTATTGTAAGAGTTTTGCAGTTTAGAACAGCTGCAATTCACTGAGCCTTGAACACATCTTGTATTTTACGCAGTTAATAAATCTGTACACACACACAGGATTTTTTAATTCTTTATACAAAACAAGGCTCTAGTCTTACAGACAATGGGTGCACGTTTTTATATTCTGGATGGGTTTTACCCATCTTAACTCAAAAATAGCATGCCATTTGAACATTCAAAGATTCAGAATGTTGCAAACTTCCTCATTATATTGGGTTTCTCTCAGTGTAATTATTATTTTATCACAGTTTAAATTCAATTCATGGCGTAGTTTTAAACCAGGATGTTATCATCACAGGGTATGATCAGATGATGTTCTAAGTAACCCCATTTTACTTGGAGCTGCAATGAATCAGTAGCTTACAGGCAGTCAATAACCATCCAAGAAGCCATTACCAAAAGCGATGGGGCAGCTTTTTATAGAGCTTTTAACACAATTAGAAGTGATTTTCTGATCATGTCCTTAATGATATCCAATGGTTTAATATGTTTCTATATATAAATAATACTCATAGTAGATCAACACTGTTCTAAAAAGTTTCAAAACTTGGCAACAAGAAACTTATCAATTGTAAGCCAAGAATTATACCACTCCTCAAAAAAGAAGCATTGCAACAATAAACAAACTCTTTGGTACAAAACATAGACATATAAAAATATGTAATTCTTAATATAGGGTCTCTGCATGTCCTAATTTTTCAAGAAGAAAGCACTTTAACTACAGAATATTAAAATATGCTTTAAAAAGCCATCTCCAACAGATTAATTAAAATCAACGGTTCCAACCCAGCTTATAAATACTGTTTGAAGCAAAAGCCATTAAGAAATAAAGCAACAGAACATTAGTATCAGTTTTAACTTAGCTTAATATGAAGTCATACACTTGCACTTGTATGACCTTATTCATAAATCCTCTACTCATACTTTGCAAGCTTTGCAATGTATTCATAAAAATTACTTTTTAACATGCTTTTTCAAATGCCATAAAATCTGAATGTAGCCAAGATGGAAGCTTCAAAATGCTTCTTATTGCCAAAGTTTTGCAAAATGGCAGTAGGCATATTAAAACATGCAACATTTCTAAGCTGTGTCATACAAAAATGTTTCTGAAATTTCAAAGTTCATAGAACAGGTTTTTTTTTTTTTTTCATTAAAAAACAGTCTACAACATTTGGTACGCATTTTCCAAACTTTGACAAATTTCACAAAACTCAAAATAAAATGTGAAAGCCTCGAATTCTGAAGTTTTCAAATTATGTTAATGTTTTACTCAGTCCTAGGAAAAAAAATGAAAGTATTAAAAAGTGGAAAACAAGTTAACAAAATAGTAAGCAACAGAAAATAATTTAAAATGCACTAATATTGAGTAATAACACTTATATTAAAAAACATCTATTTTGTAGTAGGAGTTTTAGCCATTTTAGAAAATTTTTTCTGTTCTAGTCCATGGACATTTATTCACAGATGAAAATTCACAGGTAAACATTCATTTGCTGTATAAATGTGCATAACCACATTTCGGATATGCATATGGGATAACTTCAGCAGTAAATTTTAATCTGTGGGTCAAATACGTCCTTTGATTTTTTTTTTCTTTCTAGTTGGGAAAAAAGGGAGGAACGTGTAGGGCTGACAATCAGGTAATCACTTCAGTTCATGTCCTAGGGCAGAGAGCGTTATACCAAGATTTGTAGTGCTACATCATTTGTATTCCTCTTTCTCCCATGGACATCTTTCTATAAGAAAGCGAATTCTCTTAGGAGTTTTTTTATTATGATATCACCAGAACTATTAAAATGTAATGAAGGTAAAAACAGGACTCAGAAAATGCAAGATTTTACCATTTTGCTTTTTTCTACTTCTGACCAGCTTTTCAGGGCATTTGCTCAATGCAAGTTTTACTGTTGCCCATCACGTCTCCTCCCCAGTCAGACTGTACTGCCCTGGCTGTTACAGACTTCAGGAGAAAACTTACAGAAATTCTTACCTGAGTACATTAGGGTCTACACTATGGTGCAATGCCTGCCAGTGAGCTGAACACTTATATAAAGGTGAACAGAAAGCCAAGCTTCAACACAGGTTACAAAGAGTATCAAATGGGATGTTCAACTGCAGTTTAGTAACTAATTCCTTTTTATTTTACAGGAATTAGGTACCTCTCACTTTTGAAAATCCCACTCGGCACCTACATCTATAAAATTTTATGTTCAACTTAAGAAAACTTGACAATTCAAACACACCAAACAAAAATATAATGGTCATGACTGTGATTTTCACAACACAGTATTAAACACATGGTACCTTATCCTACACAGATACAAAATTTTTCTAAGACTACTTATGTTAATATGTAAGCTATAAAGTTCACATACCCTCTGCTTCATCCAAATTTATTTTCTGACATTTTTTTTTCCCAATCTTTGCAATAGAGTCTTCTCTCTTTGACAGCCGGACTTCCCTAGCATTTTTTCCATTTTCGCCTTTCATTTTGATAGAATTAGACTTTCCTAGAGTTCTTCCCTCTCCCTGCATTAGAAGGAAAGTTAAGGTACTACTTACATTCAGGCTCTATCATTGTGTACATAAAATGGCCTAAGGGAATGAGAAAGTTATTTTGGAAACACATTTCTCTAACACCACAACAAATGCTTTAGTTTAGTCTTGATTACGGCAAAGAGCATTTGCCATGACAGTTCCCAAAAATGTAGAAATAAATATAATATTCTTTACTCTGAAGAATTCACATAACAGAAAGGGCCTTTGAACTACAGAGTAATTCAATCATTTTCAAACATAGATAAGCTAATGAGACACGAGACAACAAACACAACACAGTGGAAAAGTTAACTGATTCATCATGAAGACAAAGTTCTTCACAAATAAGTGCTGTTGACAGTGGAAAAGTATCAGACAAATTACAGCTGTATTCGATCTAGTTACATAATCTGGCCGATTCAAAATCATGTGTGAATGCAGCCTTTAGTATAGAATTCTAGAAGGAAACAGAAGATGATCTAATGGAGAAAAATCGTTGCAGAAGACTTACAGTAGATCCTTGACTTCTTGAAGATACAGTTGCAGCCTGTTTTACTAATACGCCTCTTTGTCTTTCTGTAAACATTGAACATAAACAAACCTTCTGTAACTATTGACTTATAGTTCCCCAAAGAAGCAAGATTTAAGTGACAGTGATGGACACAACAAATTTTTGCTTTAAAATTGCTCTAATATGGACTTAGAAAATAAAGAGTGAGCACAGTTGATATCTGTGATACTTTTCAGTAAAAACCTACCAGAATCTCCCTCCCATCTTCAGTTTCTCCTCATACTGGCATTACTTTTAAAGATGCTGAAGTTTCACTTACATTCTAAATTTTCAGTTGCTTTCGATCAAATAATTGTAAAATCTGTGCTAATAATTCAGTTCGCAATTCTCAAAGTTAGAATTTAAAAAAGAAAATTAGCAGAAAAGACCATTGAAAGGCCATGTTGAGTCTTTTCCAACCTGCTTCATGCATCGATTGTTTTGTAGACACTGCCATATCCTCCTTGCCATCTTCTAAGTAACCAAATGGGTCCTCCAAATTAAATCTGCCTACAGCAAATGTACTAACACAGAATCGTAGCCCTCCTGCACTGGTACACTGCCACAGAACCAACCCACTGCCAGAAGGATCCTCTATGATTTATGCTCTTAGAGCTGCTGACAGCGCATTGGATTTAGGCTTTACCTGTAATCCTTAAACTAATTATTTGTGAGAGTATTTAGATTGAAAACTTTTTTCAAAATAACAATTGGCTCTGTCGACTAGAAAAATGACAAATCTGATTCTCCTCAATAAATACCTCTGTCTTTATAATCCCAGTTCTTCCTCAAAGAGGATCTCTGCTCTAAGTCTAATTTAACCATATCTAATTTAGTTTTTAAAACTAATGTTCAGTATCTATAAAAAGGTCTCCTAATGAAACCAAACCTTTACTCTCAAGGCTGCTTACACTAATCTAGAGTGTTACTTGTGCCAAGAGATTGCCAACTGTTTAGTTGATAAATTTTTATTTTTGTAATTATTTTGCCTAGGGTAATCAAAATTTTATCCTTTTTGGTATTATTTCCAGAAACCACCACTTAAAACTGGAGAAGTAGGCTCTGCTACTTTCTCATGCTTGAGAAGGAGGTTATGATAGCAGTAAATATAGCTGCTGCATAAAGTGAATCTGTTTTACTTACACAGATTATTCCTTACTGAATAATTGCCAAATGCACACAAGATACTTGGCACTTTATTCTCATTATTGTTGCTGGGCACTATGTTCCTCAGTCTGTTTGTAGATCTATGGCTGAGTGCAAGCAAAAAATTCAAACATTACTAGTGCAAAATTTCTTATAGCAACAGTTAAAGTACTTAATATTACAGATTTATTTAATCTCCAATCTTCAGAAACTGCACTCCTTTTTAGTTAAAAAGAATACATGCCACAGGTGACATATCTAAATTTAATCACATTTACCTCACCTTCACATCAACAGGAAAAATTGACCAGAGTCAGGCTTTATAAAACTGACTTGAGACCATACACAAGAGCTTTTATACCAACTTACCTCTACCCTTTGCTGGTTCTTTTTCATCTAGAACAACCCGTTGACCATCCAGATTAGATATAGGGACACCAAGATCAAGTGGTTCCTGCTCACCACTCTAAAGTCGGATCACAGTTTGTATGTAATAGAGAAAAAGCTGTTTTCAGAACAAATTTATGCAGTCTAACATCTTTGAAAGAAAATGAGCAATGCATTTTTATGCTTCACTATATCCTTCTACCATTCTAAAAATGTTTATTCCATTGGTGTAAAACTACCTTGATTTCAATGAGTGTAACCCATTTCTGTGAGGAGAATGTTATTTGGGGGAAAAAAATACATGGACAAAAACCAAAATCATCCAATTTGTAGGTGTGCTCAAATACTCTAGAACCATTAGTGTGTATGTTCAGCAAATTATGTTTTTCAGAGGACACTGAAGATGATTTTATATTCTAAATTGATCGTATTTTGTTAATTTTGTGATTTTATTAAATGAAGTTACCTTTATACCAACATGTTTTCCAGTTATCGTAACGACTTGGACTGGTTCAGCTAAAACAGCATACATACTAGAAATACCACAAAAAGTTTCTGCACGGGGGTTTGTGGCAACTTCATCATTCCCAGGATAATGGAACAAAAGCTCTAATCCAACCAGCTTTCCCTGGCTAATAATGGGAGTTGAGCTCTGGAAGAATCTAAATTCAGGCTTGCTTATTTAGGATGTTGGATTTATTCTGAAGGGGAATATAAAACAGATGTAGAGTAAATATTTGAGGTAACTACTATTAAGCATAATGGTTATGACTGTGATGCATTTTATCTCAACATGTAGCTACAGACACTTTAATGCCTAATTGTCAGGAGAGGAATCATTCCAGGGACTATCATATGATCTTCTCCACACAGAAAATACTGGTGCTTGAATTACATCAAAGAATACTTACTAGTCTTGCCACAAGTTCATTAAGATTTAAACCATATTTTGCAACCACAGGCCTTAAGACCTCTGTTACTGGTTTGGTGGGTTTCGCCTTCAGACCAACTGACCGATTGATTGGAACAAGATCCAGCCTGAAACACAGCAATTGTAACATTAAGTGTGACACATTCCAGTAAATAAAGTGTACAAAAATATGTAAAATCCAATCTACAGCAAAGTTATACCAATTTACAGCTAGCAACTAGCTGGAATTGCAGTAGCACAAATCTATCCTAAACTGAAGGGACAAAGAATTTATTATTTTACTTTTATTTCTTTATTATTATATTTAATTTATTATTATTTATATTTAACACTAATAAAAATTCTACTGTTTCACTTGCCAGAGCTGAGTGAAGGCATGAGCCAGTCTATTTCAGACCGATGAAAAGCATTTCACAGCACTTCCAACTTTACAGTGAGATTACTCCGACCAGTCTGGTCCAGGAGTGCTTCCTAAGTGACTCCATGCTTGGACTATAGACTTGGATTCAAGGAAAATATTTCTTCTCAATTCCACAGGAGAGATTCCCAACCTCTTATTCAATTACATGAGCTGGATGCGGACAAATATTTCAATTTTTAAGCTGAGGCACAAACACAATGGAATTCCAGATGGCACCACTTTTTTAGGGTTGGTGCCACCACATGATGAAATAAAATATGTGGTATCAGAGAAACTCAGATACCAAAGCTGTAAAAGCAATTCACTTAGAATTTATGGGCTAAAGACAGCTCTTTTCAGAGTCTATTTTGCAATTTTGCATTATTTTATTAAAACAGCAAAAGAATAATGAAATACAAAACTTTAAAGAAAAAAAAAAAATTAAACCCAAACAACCAATTCATTTGCATCTACTTCCCTGCACAAAGCCGTGCCTAGCTTTGGTTTATTTTTTTTTTTTTTTAAAATGCTCTTCATCTGTGCCCTGAATCCTCCCTCCGTAAGTCTTGTTTGACTCTAATGGTACCATAGCATGAAACCAAGGACAGGCTTATTACTCACAAAACAATCAGAAGATATGTACATCATCTTCAGATATTACAATAACCAGAAATTTTGTCAGTCACAATTAAACATAAAACTCATGTTTTCTCTCACAAAAATTACTTAAATACAAGATGTTCAGTCATGTTGACTTTTCCCTTCCACAAGAAGCCAGAGTAACTGAAACTTTGTCATTCATATTTCCTTTTCATTCAACAGTTACTAAATTGAAATAATCCCTTTTAATCATTGGCTGGTAATTGATACAAAAGTGGCAAACATTCAGGTAACTAAGTATAGCCACATAGTATTTCTCTTATGTCTGAAAATGTTCCAAATATTTGACTATATTTGCTTACATAGCATCTAGCCAGAGAAGGGAATAATGGAGAATATTTCTACATTTTAATTAACACACAAATAACATATGGTACTGCCTACTTAAAGTTCCTTTTTAACTTGGAAACTCAACAAGCTCACACCTAATAAAAGACTGCTCAATCTCAATTTCAAAATTGAATATGCTGTGCAGTATTTATTAACCTGAAGTACCCTTAAATAGAAACTAGCCCTGCTTCCTAAGGAAAAATAATACAGAGCCAAAATGAGGAATGCCTGACACGATAAACCTTATTCACTTCAAAAGTGCAGCTCAGCAATGTAATACATTTTACTTCAGTACTTTTTCCTGAAATAATTATTTCAGGAGTTTTCATAGCATTAGTTTGGATTCATTTTAGAAAGAAATATAAATGTTATTTTGAAAAAAGTATGCTATCAAATCTATTACATAAAAATAACTTTATAATGTACTGCATTATATTATATCCATACTAATAATTTAACATTGACTTGTTTAAGATTCAGGGTTCATCAGAAGAATTTTATTTATACAGCTAGTCTTACTGTAATTTTCCAGGTAGGCATATAATTACAGATATAACTGAATGAGAACATGTCATCAATAAATATATCCATTTAATTTCAAGACTAGGAGACTCACTGCTCAATTTCCATTCCTTTCTTGTGCTACTCCAACCTACTAAACATATCTCTTCTTCCTGATGTGAAAGGTCCCTTTGGACCCACAGATCTGTCCAGTGCTTTCACAGCTATCTCAGCTTGAGCTCTTTGACATCATAATAATATTTAAATGTCCCTAAGCTGGAACAATGGCATCAAAAATCCCATTTGTATCCTAGAGAGCCATCCAGGAAGCCCCCTCCTGCAGTTGCACAGCCTCCTGTTTCGCTGCACAGGTAACCGGCAACATCTTTTACTGCACTTACAAAAAGTAAAATGAAAAATGGGCTGGAAAATGCCAGAGGAAGATGTTATTTTTGACTCTTACCGAAATAAAGTGCGTTTTTCTAAGCGCAGGTCCCGAGACTCCAGGATACTACTGTCTTGGTGCAATACCAGTGGCTACAGAGCACATCAGGAATAAAAGAAGAGAGAGAAAAATTAATTTTAAAATATTTTTAAAAGAGAAGATGTGTTGTTAATTTTTTTTAAGATAACTCATAACATTATTAATATAGGTTGCATGCATTCTAGTGATATTCATTTACAACATGGAACATGATTAAAACATGTTTTCTTTTGGCTAGGTGTGAAACAACAACCAAAATTCAATTTCCATTGGAGTCAGCAGGTATTCAGGAACTTGGTTTTTTTAAAACAAACTTAGATTCTTTAACTTACATAAATTACATTGAATGATGCATTAGAAAATGCAGCCAGCTAACAGTCTTTAAAAGATTTACAAGAAAAAGCCCATAACTATGAACATTCAGTGATTTTTGTCATTGTAATCATCCAGATGTATCAAAAGCACAAATTTAAGAGAATAACTACTTCATGTCCACAGCTTCTCTTTGCATTGGAGATTTTTCCGTTGGACTAAGAGCCATCAGACACACACTCCCCCATCCACATTGATTGTTATCTTGCAAATTTTCCTCATCATTAAAACCTGTACCTTATTTCTAGCATTAATGCATCCCATTCATCTTTGAACAACAGACTGTCATTATGTTTTGGGGTTTTAATGCAGTAGCGTCTACTACCACACATTTGTTTTCTTCATGGATACTTTCAATTCTCATTCAATTAACCAGCCCTGCCAATGTGAAGCTATAGGCAGAACCAGGAGACACAAGTCAGTGTTGAGAAAACAGAATTCATTATTTGCAAAATGGGGATGAAAATGCTTCCGAAAAAGCCCAGGAATATGCAGTACCTTATCACCTCCAACTAAAAACAGGTCCACTGCAGCTATGTTAATGCCATGTTTCTCACAGACCCCAGAGAGCACCTCTTTGATGGAGAACCCAGATTTCACAGCCATTTTGCTCGACGAACCATCCGGAAGGTTTACGCAGCAGTATTTGGGAGATTTGTCTTTATCTGGTACAAATGCAGGCAACCTTGAGGTTTCAGACTTGAAAGGAAAAAGAAAGGTCAGTGCCCAGTGGGAAAATTAGGACTGGATATAAACTTCTAGAGTCTGCACAAATCAAACCAGGCCAAGACCCATACTTTCTACCATGCTTTAGAAATCCTTCCAAATACTACAAATATCAGATAAATTTAGATCTTGGGGGAAAAAAACATTTAGATAAAAATCACAATACTAAACTTATGCACAAATCTAAATTTATTTCAAAAACAGATGAAGTTTTAAACTGTGAGTGTGCAAAACAGCTACAAGATTTACTACAGAACTCCTAATTAAAAACTATAAAGGTAAATAAAATCTTATTAAGCATCCAAATAGTTAAATGTCTGTGCTCAATAATGTCCTGCTGATGTAAAAATTACCATTGGCACACTATGAATCAACGCGTAAGTGAGGAGGAATGCTTTTAGACATCAAGTTTCTCAATATTTCCTCTCAAAACTTCCTCTTCTTTTAACATAATCTGAATTCTATGCACAAATACACCACAGATAAATTAAAACTTTAAAACTATTCACTTCATGACCATTAATTGTTTTTATTAAAGGGAACTAGAACTACAATGTTATGGGCTAGGCATTAACCTTTACTCTAGAGTAACAGTAGAATAGTAACACAACTACTAAATATCAAAAGTGTCTCTGAAAATTTAACAAAAAGCTCACTTATAACTTAAAAGGACACTAAAAAAATATTGGTTTTGACAGCCTTTTAGGGTACTCATCATGCTTTTGCTCTTCTCTTTAACTTGGTGCTTCTCATTCGAATCACAGTAACTTTCTGACTTAAATCAGGTGGGAGTGGGAGAGAAATGAGAGGTTTTTGCTTTAGGGAGGCTTTGCATTTTCTATATTTTAAGACAAGACTTTTCTGCAACAGAAATAAACATGACTTCACCATGCTTGTTTCCCTGATCACTATTTTTAGCATAGGTAAAATTACACCATTATTAGTTAGTAGTTAATTACACAGAATCTAGTCTGTTAGAGGGATAACAAAAGCACAAAAAAACTTGAAAATTTCCTTCTTTTAGATTCTTCCTCCATATCAAAATAGCTAAAATAAAGTATTACATCTATGTTTTATTAAAACTGTTTTAGTTTTGCATCTCATTGGTTTTACACTGTGAAGATAGAACTTGATGGTTAGAAATCACAGTGTCTTCACTTCTCATTTTCTTAGTGTGACAAAGTGTTTGCAACAAAACTCCCTGCTTCTCAGATTTTTAGGGCCAAGGCATAATGACAAGAACACACAACTTTAAAAGAAACAGACAAGAAGCACGACAGACACTTGCACAACAGAAAAATCAACCTAATGCAACTTGCATCGCTCTTATTGCATAGGCCAAGAAGAGGAAAAGCTTTAACTTGTGGTTTTTCAAAACAGATCCTCCCTCTGGTAGGTGGAACAAACCCTTTTTAAACAGCTACAGCCTTTAAAAGGGAAACTTTATTCTGGTAGTTCACTGGTGCCTGATGTTAAAACAGACAAGATGCAAAGCACATCCTTCTGTTACAGAGACAAAATAAGAAGTAATATACGTATACAACCGTTGCTACATTTCTAACATTCTAAAACTGCTTAATATTACATCTTATGCTCCAACTGTATCACTTAAAAATCCTTTCCCAAGGCATTACATCAAACAAGTAGCATCACACTACTTAGAAAATCATGAATTCACTGTTTTATCTGCTCCCCACTTGTTCAATAGTAAGAGGCAGCCATTACCAAGTCGAGACTAGCAGTGGATGACATGGAGCCTTGTGATTCCCGTCTGTATGACAATCCATTGGACTGAAAAGAATCTGCTTGTGGAAAGAAACAGCAATCAATAAGGAGGCTTATTTTATTATTTATTATAATACACATGAGCTTTTCTCGTCACAATTTTGTCTTTTTTCATTAAAAGGAAAAAAACCACCAAATCTTCATACTGTGCATGGAAGCATGGAAACCAAAGCAATTTTTTTCAAGTGTTTCTTAGTTATGTAACTCCACTTAAATAAACCCACTTGTTTTTGTATTTTAAAAAAATCCCTTTTAAAAAATCCTCGTTTAGGTTATTAGATTTAACAAGATTTCAATATTTCATCTTAAAAATTATTCTCTCTTCAGATATTTTGAAGGGGGATAAATATTTTTAAAAGTGCAAGTATGGTGTTAGAAAATTAAAATCTAAGAAAATTACTAGTCACTATCAGAAGGTTAAGTCTATAATCTCAGAAAATGTCTCCGATGTCTTTCCACATATTAATATGATAAAAACACTCAAATTATCCATATGATCAAAGATATCTTGTAGGTCTGGGCATTTACCAGAAGCAAAAACCACAGTAACAATATGGACCAAAGTTGGTGCTTCACTGGAATTTCTTCATTATTTTTAACTCAATAGAAAAATTTACTGCAAAACTTTCATCTCTTCTAGAGGCCACGTACAGGTGATTTCATAAGGGAACTCTTCATTAAACTCTCAAACACACGTAACAAAATAGCAGGTTACAAGGGCTTTCACACCTCTGACTCTTCTTTTTTCATTTTAGTCAGGGAAGGTGAAAACAGATGGTGACTGTTCAAAAGTGAACATACCTGTGTGTTACTGATAAAAGAAAGAAAAGTAGGATAATGCAGAAGGAAAGCATTTTTAAATAACTGTAACTATAGCACTACTTGATGTACTGTTCCTGGACTTTCCTGTAAAGACTTGAAATTTTCTTTCTATAAAAATAGTACCTCTCTGCTTGAAAAAGCAATTACCAGCACACAGAAAGGCAGAATGTACCAAAAGGTAGAAAACAAATTCTTGTGGAAGGCAGTAAAAAATTTAAATATTGTCATACTTTTGTCTATTTACTTGTACATCTTTTTCCACAAAACTGCAGCCATACTAGCCATGCTATGGCCTTCTGACTTGACAGTTCTTTTCCTCTGTCACTCCCAAGAATGCACTTAGATAGCAACTAATCATGGTGAGCTATTGCTAAAACAACCTTCAAACAAAGTGGAATGTGAACACTCACCGTTTGGATAATCACCATTTTCTCTTCTCTTCTGTGATTTTCCCAAACTCTTACTTCTTGACCATGAGAAGAACGTTCCCCTTTTTTTCTTCTCAGTGTCCTCCTCTCCTGACTCTTCATTTAAAGATCTTCCTGACTTTGATTTACCACTTAGCTATCACCAAAACACAATTAAATCACTGGTTGGATCACAGTTGTGAGTATATTGTCTAAAATAAACCTTCCCACACTTCTTCCTAAAACAAGAGTGTGATGGCCAGGTTAGCTGTCTTTACCCCACGCACAAGTGTCTGTGCCAACATCCCTCTCAGCAGCAATAAAAAAACCTCACCAGTGGTAACAAAAAGAAATACATAGATGGGAATGTGCTACTTGGTAAGGAGTAAAAAACAGCAGCTGGAAGCAAGCCAGGGAGAGCTCCAGAAAATAGGAAAGAACTGTCCCCAGCTCACCAGTAATGCCTAAGTTAGTGGGGAAAGGCCATTTGCCTTGCTTTTAAAACACTGAATTTCACCTTGGTTTTTTTCCTAGGCTAGGCTTGAACATGAACAGCTTTTAAAGACAATGACAAAGTACTGTTTAACATTTACAAGTATAATCAAGTATTTATTAGAGTTGAAGAATACAAATGTCAGGAATGTTTGATATTAAACTAAACTTGCTTTTAACAAGCTAGTATTCTTGTTAGATTATTAGAATATTCCTTAAAATGCTACTTTTTAAACGTTCCTAGTCATAAGAATACATAATGGCAGATGGGGTAATCTGTAGTGATTGACATGACAAATGAAAAGTTATAATTTACCCATACAGTTATGTAATCCTATGGTGGTATTATCTACAAGAAGAAAAAATAAACCCTAAATAATGTCAGGGGATCAGTCACTAAGACTACTGGTCTAATTTTTAAGCAACTGCACTTATTTAACACAGAATTTTCTTAGTTTAGTAAGAGCTAAGAAATTTTAAAAACTACCCTCTGTGAAAATGAGTTAGTTTAGGTTAAGCCTTCTCCAAAACTTTTGTTAAAATGTCTGCTCTCAGCAAAGGTCAAATTATCACATCTTAATTCCAATATTCAACCAAAATAAGCTTCTGAACTGGTGCACTGAAATAACCCTTACTGTTTATTTGTACGCATACTTTTAAATAATAATGAAGATTTTAAATTATATTCAGAAAACCAATATCTAGAAAACTGAGTCAATAGCAAGGATAAAAAAAATAAGTATTTTCCTGAGTACATAAAAATTTTGCAATTGTATTTGTCAGCATCTCTAACCACACATTTTATTCTATTTTACATATTATCTTTTATTTTCTAAAGAACTTGAAAAACATTATTTAAAAACATGTCTTTCAGATAACAATAATGCACAGGTCACCTTTTTTGGTGTTGACATGTTGGACTTCTCTGAACTGACGCTGTGTTTCGAAGTGGGGCTGCTGGGAACACGCTGAGGATCAGGAAGAGGACGACCTTCCACTTCAGCTAGGATGCATTCTTGGTAAAGGGGGGATTTGAGGAAGCGAGTGTAGCTATCAAACTTCATCAGGTTAAATATCTGAAATTAAAACGCAATGGAGAATGGTTACACACACTTGACCAACACATCAAGAAAATTCAGCTACTTTGCAACAGCCAACTGCCACAAAATTTAGGACATTAAGCTGTAAACAGGGGTAGGTATGACATTGTTTAGACCTGGTTAAATACACTGTAGTCATTTAAACTGGAACATAATTTGACCTATCCCCTCAGTAAAGGTTCAGGAAAAAACGCTATGATTTATGCCAGGTGCAAACTGAGATGCTGTAGAGTCTTGACAAAACCATCCTCTTTTACTTCATTAATGCCATTCTATGTGAAGCATGCAGCAAGCTGGCCATTTAAAACATTTTTTAAAAATTATTACACCAGCACTGTATGTGACAGAATTAAGTTATACAAGTGTGTTTTAAGGTAGCTGTGAACAAGGAAAGTTTATGTTCTAAAATGTACACATATGGTATAATCACAATATGCAGTAATACACAATGATACAAGATACACAAAGTTACTTGCTGATGTGAGGAGAAGCTGAGAGTCCTTTACAGTTTATAAAGTGTTCACAGACTCATAGAATCATTTAGGCTGGAAAAGACCTCTAAGATCATCAAGTCCAGCCATTAACCCAGAACTGCCAAATCTAACAATAAACCATGGTCATGTACCCAATCATAAGGGAAAAAAACCCCATCAGTATCTTTGAACAATTCAATAATCAAAGTACTGTAGATCTTGAAAGAGAACAGTTTACATTAAACAACCAATATTTATCTTTAACCACAAAGGAAGAAAGTAGCTCTATATCAGGCCTGGAGGAAATATCTGAGGCTAATTTAACCAAAGCTAAAGTTACGAAAGTGAAGAAGAGTTTTTTCTTAAATGTTAAATAATGTTTAAATTTTTTATTCAATTTTTGCAAACCTGCTGTTTTAAGTGAATCCATACATTTAGCTCTGTATCTTCTCCCGTGATTCAGTTGATCTGAGGAAACAGCATGAATGGCTACTTCTTTGGACATGACAAATTCCCCACATGCGAAGGAAGGTACACACCACCCAACTGGTTATGGCATTCCCAAGAGTATAATGGAAAGTCCATCAGTGAGACAGAGGAGCCCATTTGCAAATGGACATCACGCTTCAGATTGTGCCGGCACAAGCTTTTCAATAAGCTTCAACCCAAAACTTATCTTATAAACAGCAAGGTAGTGCAGAGAGAACTGGATCCTGTCACAGAAACCTAACTCAAACTGAATGCCAACTTCCATGTTCTTGCCTTTCCCCTCTTTATATTCCCATTCCTGCTTAGGTGCTGCCTGTCATCTTTGTAGGGCCTTCTGATGCACTTTTCTCCACATGGTAAGCTATGGAAAAATACTTTTGTATTTGTTAGCTTTGACATTCTGAAATGGTTCAGTGTGCCCTCAATGCCATGACAAAGAGACCATCCAGTATCAAAGATTTCTCACTTGAAACCTTGCTCACAAAGCAGAGTCTCTCCTTTACACCATCCTTCTCTGCCATAGGTACACTGGCAAAATTTAAAAAGACAGCAAATTTCAGAACTCACATAGTCTTCAGGCCAAGTCTCAACAGACTATTGAGCATATACAACACACACAGCTTTGAAAAAAATCTTGAGTTCTGTTGAGCTCAAAGCTCCGGTGTATTGCCAAAACAGTGTCAAATATGGAGAAGCAATTACAAGAAATCAAAATGCCTTGGTCTCAAGGACTCACAGAAGCACCACTGACACAAAATCACTGGCAGAAAATGCTAAGTATAGTCTGCAGACTCCAACACAGATGCAAAACCCAAACTAACTGAGAAATACAAAATACTTCACCTGTCCTTGAGCTTTTTAAGAAAACAAAATTTACAAAGGTTACACTCCTCAACAAATCACAGTATTTTAAATTGAATGCATTTTGTGCCCCCAAGATATAAGACATGATTCTACTGCACAGCTTACACGAATACCTTAAATGTAACAGAGCTTCAAGACGAAAAACAAAGCTTTGCACAGTTGCCCCCCACACACACAGAATCTAGCACCAAAACAAAACAAAATTGTTATTCCATGCTAGGTGGGAAGAATAAAGGAAAAACTTGCACAGAGCTAAGAAACACAAGAAAAGTTACTGCAGAGATGTAGTCTGCAGATTAATATACCTAATACAGAAAAAAATTTCAACCTTTTAACTTTACTGGAGTGATGAGAGCTTAACTAATTTACCTTGAGCTGATTATCATCTGCCCTACTACGTTTCTAGCCCACACTACATCCATGATTTACTATATTTAGCATTATTATCATATGTAAATATCTTAATGACTTCAGCTTATTTGGAAAAGGCTAGCAGATGCTAGTTTTTGTTCCTACAAATGAGAAACATATCTTTTAGAAGCATAATTTGAAATTTTCAGATAAACTAGAATAGAAAAACTTTCATCCATTATCATGTCTACATGAAGTACATGATATTTTATTCTTATTTTAATATGTTCAAGTGACCTACGCTGTCCTCCATCCAGAAACACTCAAAATGCTTGTTTGTTTATGAAAAAGAACAACATCCTAACTAGGTATGTCGGCTGCATCAACACTGCCGTTACAACTTCTAACAACAAAATCAAGGACAAATTCATCAGGACATGGGCAGAAAGCAGCTTCCAGGAATATTCCTAACAAGCAGTGCTTGAGAGAGAATGGCCTGAAAGTGTTTCTAAGGCTCTTTTTCACACACTTCTGCAACTCCACTGAAGCCTTAGAGCAACGCTCCCTATTCCCCAACATCACACTTATCCCATAGCCCCCATAGAGCAGCACCCTTGCACTCTGTGGTCAGTGTTCAAATCTAAAAAAACCTTGTGAAAGACCACAAATGCAGAGCTTTCGCTTTATTAAGGCTGTGTCACCACCATGAGCTGAACTTTGTGTCTATGGGAGTGTTGCAGTAACTACACAACCCACAGCTGTGTGTTCCCAGGGTGGTGCCATCCACCAAGACCACAAACTGACCTCCTGCAGAATACTTGGTGAAATAAGAAATTAAGGGCCATCAAGCAGCTGATTCCCCAGCACTGACCTCAGCCACACCACCAGCACCTCAGACAAGCTCCAAGGCCACATCCTTAAGCAAAAGGAACTCTCATTCTGCTTCACCTCATTTTTCAGTGGAAGGAACGGGTCTGACTGAGGCACTGACAATTTGAGACAAGCAGGTCAGGCACACACAGGCCTTGTGGCTGGGACTGGACCCACAGCAGGACTTCACATGAGCATTTTCTCTCGCATTATGAGCTCTCCAACTAAGGATACAGAATTTTCAAAGGGAGAAAACTTGCATCAGCCTTGTCACCTGATTCATCAGGACACCTTGTACTCCATCAAACAAATGGGAGAGGATGAGGAGGAATTCAGGTATAGTCTCCACAACACCACGATGACAAATGCATGAAAAAATATCTGGGAAGGTGGTGACTGGTAATTCCCACAGAAGGCTCAGGCTTGGAGGTGCATAAGGAGTAGCTACAATGCTGGAAGCTACCAGACCAGAAGTCAGACCAAGCTTTCCATCTCCACTTTGCAGAAGGATGATACCATACCCAGCTGCTCAGATTGCCCAAAAGCATGTGGTCTGAGACTGTGTCCTAAGATTGTCACCTGCTTCACTAAAGCTATGGCCTTGATTTCAAAATGATGAGCTCAAAATTATTCTACTAATAAACTGTTAGGGTAAAAGAGTTACCAAAGAGATGACTTATGAGACAAAATAAGAAACTTAAATTCTACAGGAAATGTAAAGTGTATCCTGTTGTTGCGTGGCTGTTCTGAATATCAATAATTATTTGAAACATGTGCACTTCAGAGGTCTTCAGATACCAACAATTTTGAAATCTCTTTGCCTGACAGTACTATTAAAGCATAAGGTAGGAACTCCCTTAACACAACTGACACTTTAAAAACCAAAAGTAGACACTATTTGTGTACTCAACTCTCCACTAAAGGAAAGAAAACCAGCCATATGCAACCACTCTATGCAATGGTGCTGCAACACATGGATAAATACTCATTTCAATATAGTACTTCTCAGATTATTTTTTAGTTAAATGACAATTTCCTACACATAACAGAAAAATAGTCAAGCAGCCTTTTTTCTACACTTCTAACAGAATCTAAAGTACACAGCATGTGAAACTATTTTTATACGTTATAAAGGAAAAGATAACAGATAAACATGGAGCATTCATGTTTACTCTGGTTACCTGAAGCTGCTGTTCCTTGAACATATCCGGATGGGGAGAATTGAGAATATCATCTGCCAACTGTGCCTGGCTGTCAATATTAACTGGGGTTGTAGCTTTGCTACACAAGAACTTACTGAAGATCTCCCGAGCTCTGTAAGAAAGCTATAGAAAAGAAATGCTAAATGTGTGTTGGTTTTAAAACCGTATTTTTAGCTAGGCACTTCTTACACTGATATATTCCACCCAAAAATACACAGCTATTCCTGAATCTTTAATATATGTGTTTTTCATAGATCAGCTTTTGGTTTAAGCACATAAACAGGGTTTTTCCTTTAAGATTACAAATATTCATCAGGTATTTCTTAAGCAGTAAAAGTTGTCCTCCAAATAAAAGTTAAAATAATCAAGCAGAATTTTTTAAAACGAAGCAATAATCAGCAAGTAGTTTTTTAGATTTTAGGAGAGTAGATTTTTTAGATTTTAGACTTTTTACATAACAGTTACTATTTAAATAAACGCTCTAAAATTCAATTTCTAGAAGTGAGAAAAAGGTAAGTATATATATGAATATTTACAGTCAAAACCACTCATTTTTAACTTGTTTACTTTGAAACACCCCCATCATGAAAATAATGAAAAACCCACCAAGTTGAGCCCACAGCCCTTAAGGGTTCAGAAAATACACTGTCTGAAGACAGAAGAAAGTAGGAGAAAAAAACTTCATTAGTAGACAAAAGAGTAAAGAGAGACTTGGAAGATGAAACTGTTTCCACCACTAAACCTGACTACATTTGGCTGTGGTGTAGACAGACGTGTTGCCAACTGGCACAAAGTTCAAAATACACCCAAACTGCCTGACCAATGTAGGATTCCCTCAAAAGGATGAGATAGAGATTCTCATAATTTGTCAAAAAATGTGACAGCACTACACTTAGAGCAGCAGATAATCGAAGTTATTCAGAAACACAAAATCTTGGTTGGTGGAAGCAGTCTAGCTCAAAGAGTGTAAGAGGCGTCTCCTTGAGAAGTTCAATTAACTTGCTCTGCGCTTCCATGCACTGGGCTACCACTGCTGGCCATGTCCAACATCCAGGATACCTTACCTCATTCTTACAGAGCTACCTGTGCAGTTTGCTGCAATATAAACGTATCCAACATCTTAAATTTAGGTCATCCAACCCTATTTTAGTGATGTCACAGTACAAAGACCAAGCACAGCTCCATTAATTTCAATACTCTTCAAGGAGTAATAGCTTTTGAAGAAGCAACACAATGTACTGAAACACAACACTGACTTACCTCTTTTTTATCATGTGCAGGTACATGGTTAAAATATTCACAGGCCTGCCAAAATAAAATATTTTCTTCACTGAATTCTTTCCGTAGAAATTCCTAGGGGAAAAAATAAACAAATAAATAAATGTCTCAGAGAAAAGTTACTTGCCAATTCAAACAATATATTTATAATGCTTGGAAAGTTTGCATAAAACCAACTTTTCAATCAGTCTCACAGTCCAGTTTTCTTCTCAAGTAAAAGTAAATGTGTGTCCAATACATATGTAGCACTTCCCTTCTTTCTCATGTCTTTTTAAATGTCCATAACTGAGAAGAATCCATCAAGTTACAATCAAATCATTTGCAAGTACAGTTTGAAATGTCACGCTTAGTAGTGTATAAAATAATGAATAAACTTTTAATAAAAGTTTAGATAATTTATAAACTACATTTTAAAATTACACTGTAAACTGCCTGTCTTTAATTGCAGTTCTACTGAAAGAAGAGGGTAGGTGTTTATCAAGCAATGCCCATAATCAATTCTGGATTCATTACAGTGTCTTTCTGCATCACAGGGCAACTACAAAAGAAAAACCTTTCATCACTGCTTGCTGATGTGGTTTCATGGTTTCCCCTTGGAAAGACTCACATAGAGGAAAAAAATATCTCCCAGTACAACACACAATAATCAGGACATTTACATTACAGAATCCTAAAATCCAAATGAACACTAGTACTGATTCAGCTGGAAAACTCTACAACCACAAACTGTCCCATATTCAAATCTATATAATTCAATATTGTCTCAGCATCTTAAAATAAAAACATTTTAACCATCAGGGGAAAAATAAAGATATTTAAAAAAACACTTAATCCTCTAAAAAATTATCTAGGTATTTAAGTAATTGGAAAAATGCTTGTTTATATTTTAGAGCCTTTAGGTATCAGTGTTTAATTGGAAATTGTATTCTAAGTAAGCCACAAGCCACAACCTTCACTCAACTCTCACATGGGTATCACTGAAGCCTCTCTATTATTCAAGGCAGCCTCAGAAAGCTGTGTAAGAAAATCTCCACAGAAATAACCTTAAGTTTATTTGTGCTTTTCAGATTTACGTAGAGCTTAGGGAGTCAAACTGTAAGAAAGCAATTGAGATAAACTACAATACAGGGAATCTAAATCCCCTAGCAAGCTTTCAATTTAAATTAAAACTTCTTCAGATACCTAACCCGAGACACCAAACACATAAAAGACAATCTAGAGTAGTCAGGGGACATTTCTGCATTTTACATGTAATTACATATTAAAAGAGAATCAAATTAGTGAGCAGGAACCAGAACACAACTGCCTACTTCCCACTTGGCACCTTCCCTGTGAACCTGGACACCATCTCCCACTTGCTTCCTTGTGGCCACAGGATTTGGGCACTGCTGGCGGTGCAACAATTCAGCTTCACCAGGAAGGCCGAGTGGTGTCCCAGCTGAACACCAGGTAGCCCAGCAGCTGCCACACACGGCTGGGAAGCTGCAGAGGTTGGTCTGAACCCCTTCAGGGGGAACAGCACACAGCTCTCTCACCTCCTGGCTGACTGCTCCAAGCAGCAGCTCTTACGCAAAGTGTGAGTATTTGCAAAACATGCAAAATCCAAAATCTCTCCTTCTTAGAGAGTAATTCCTCCTCTGTGACAAAAGTGTCCTCAGGAAAGGCAGATGCTGGATCCCAAATGCACCAGGACACTTACTGTGTAATCATGACTTAAATGCTGGTGCCTCAGTGTACTTGGATACTGGCAGCAATCTCTAACTGCACAGTGCAATGACAACCAGGTTGCAAATAAATCTAAGCAATGGCTCTGGACATCTCCTGGGCCTCAAGAAAATGGTGGTGCACATGATAAAGTTTAACAGTGCCTAATTTTTTTTTTTTTTAAGTGGGCATTTCTCTAACACATGCACTTTTGCAGTGTTTATAAAAAGAACTTCTAATTAGAATAAAATGGGGGAGGAAAAGTAAAACTTTCAGAATATCTGAGGTTGTCTTCTGCTGAAATGAAATGTACCTTTAACCTTTTAATCTGAAAATTTATTAAAATGACATGAGCTACTTTTTACATTTTTAATGTAAGTTTTAAATGCTCATAGCAGTTAAAAATTCAATGCATCAATTTCCTAAGTGTACGTAAGTTTACTGAAGGTTTACAAGTAATTAGAAAAGTCAACTGAACTTTCAGCAGCAGCCCCACGAACTATATAATTTTTCAGAGGGACTCTGACATCAGATCAGAATTGTATTTTTCTTCCAGCCTGACAAAAAGTCTCAGTATCCAAGCAGAAATGCTAATTACTCTCAGACTACTCTGCTGAACCAGGGAACATAACATTCAAGATGTATTATTTTGCCTTCCTCTTCTCTGTTTCCTCAAACAGATGTTCACTGTTAATGTGGGTTTTGGGTTCCCCCACCAGTCAACATGGAAGTTTGTTTATTAACCATTGTGATATCTTAATACTTTTGTATCAAGCAAGAGTCTTTCTGAGTTACTGCAGATTCCAATAATCTACATCTCCTTCACCAGATGTTGCCTTATATTTTCTCTGTGAAAATTATTTGGGCAGCATAAACTGTCCCTGTGTAACATCTTCAGAATCAGCAACATACTCTCAGTGCAACAAAGCAAAAGTATTTACCCTCAGTTTCCTTGCATGTAAAAGAGAGATGATGCTATTCACAAGTTCATAAATGTGTTGTGAAGAACAGTACTTATGTATTGCAAAGTATTTGTGCTTTAGGAATACTCAACATTATTCCTTCAAGTTGCAGCTTTACCCAGAGCTCTTAGCTACCGTAACTACTTCCAAAAAGTATTTCTAAAAACCTTTTTCAGGAAAATAAGCCACTCTGTCATTGGAAAAAACTTCTATGTGGCTTCCAACGTTTCAGTAGAGATAGATGTGAATAATGATCCATTTTTAAGAAACTACCAAAACTACTACTTCTTATATAAAGGTTACGGATACAAAAATAGCATTTTGCAAAATGGGGAAGCTTTCTCAAAGCTCCCAGACAAAGCCAAATATAGCTTCTATTTTCACCTGAAACTTCAGCTATGCAGAAATGCATGGCAATCTGTATATTACTATGAACTCTTACTCAACTGTGAACTCATGTAAATTTAGAAAGATGCTCAGATAACAACTGAGCATGAATGAACTCCTGTGCAAGGATAGTGTCAAGAAAAAAAGAAAAAAAAGAATACAGGAAAATTACTTCAGCAGTATCAGGTATTTTGGAAAGCCTCTTATTGTCCCTCAGATCTCACCGAAAAATATTTAACACCAACAGAATCCTGAAGAAGACGCTCAAAGGAAACGGCCCAGCTTGCAACTCTCCTTTCTCGCAGGCGCCGGCAGCTTTGCACGCTGGGAAGGCTGGCATTGCTACTGAGGCTGTTTTCACTGATGCAGTCTTTCAATTCAGTGCTGTTCAGCTCTGTTAATAAAGGAAATTAAATCTGTCAATAAAGTAGTATTCACTTCTACTCTTCAACATTGTTTACTTGACTTATCACACCTCCTGCTCAAATTCACAGTGGTGCAGACTTCTAAATATCCCTCTCCATTTTATTAAGAGAACCTGCATAGAAAAAAAACAACCAAAACATCTCTCGAGTTTCTTCTGTTCCACTGCAAAGAAAATTAAATGAGTGTCTTGAAAGCAGTACCCTGACAAAAGTAAAAGGGGCAGCCCTGAAACAAAATCTTTTCTCTTGTTCCACAAAGTAAAATATATTTTCCTGCTTATATTTCTCACTCAATGGACTGTACTTCTTCGTAAGATTGTCCAAGGAAAGTTGACTTCAAGAACCCACTGCTCACCAGAATGCAGGCAAAAACCTATTTGGTGATAGGAGACAGCAAAATTACATATCCACTTCTGGTAGAGACACGGAATCTGTGAAATTTTACATGGAAATACAAGATTCCTGTTAAAATTGAAAATTTAGGAAAGGAGTTAATTGTGGAAAAGAACATTAAGGAAAATGAGCTAGTAAGGGATGCCTTCCTCAGCCACAGGAAGTAGAGGCATCAAACCATAGATTCTCAATTTCTTATGGTTTCTGACAAAAACAGGTATCCCTCACAGACTCCAGCCAACATACTGCAATAATCTAGAGACTCCAAGATGAGAACTTACCAGATTCTTTAGATTTTGAAAAAAACAGAAGTAATTTTGTATTCTGAGAAACAAATTAACAGGAACCCATAGAGAATTCAGGAAAACACAAAAAAAACCCTTGTGTAACAGCCTAACAATTTCAAGTATTCACCCCAGATCATCTTTGTCACGTCAGTAAACAAAATACGCACACAAAAAAATCTTAAAGTGACCATTTGTTCACAGAAGTAGAAAGGGGAAAGAAACAGCTGCTGTAAGTAAGAGAGGGAACTGCTTAAAACAGGGTTCTATTCACAGATTCACCATTTACTTCTTGCACAGCCTTTTACAGGATGGTCCCTCCACCTCCTAGTGTACACAAATGTAAAACTGGTAATGCTGAACTCACAGCTACACACTTCACAGAAGTGATGTAAGATTTAATTCATTGTGAAGACACAGCTAAAGCCTAAGCTCCCTGGACTGATCTCCCTGCTTTGAGCACAACAGGCTGCGCACAGAGAGATGCCAAACTGAATGAGATTCTGTGATAAAGGGATGGAAAAAACACAGATATTCAACTGTTTGAAAAATTTGCAGTAACAGATGTGAGAAAATAACATCCTCAAATTGAATAGATGGTATATTCAGCAATTTTATGCCAAATGGAAAGGCAAATATGCAGCTCACTAGAAAAGCAAGCTGATTGAGAAAACTGAATTCACAACCAGTCAGAAATAGGCTATTCTTCACAGGGACATTTTTATGATTTTCCTCAGTTATTCACTTGGTCTAACTAAAGCAAGGAACAATTTCACCAGAAAAAAAAATGGTGAAATTGCCCTACTTTACAAGATATCCCAAGGTCTCCTTTTATGTTACAAGTATTTGAAAGCACTTTGCATTTCCAAACTTCATGTTACAAAGCATTACTGTTCCTCCCTGGAAGTAAGAACTTTGAAAAAGGACCATTCAAAAATAGCTACAAGCATAGGAAAAAGTTATAAAGACAGTTGTAAAGACAAGCAAAAAAATTTAAGGAAAGTTCTGAAACTTCATTTTAAAATATATTCTCAGCTCAGAAATATTCACTAAAATGTAACAGTTAACTACTCTGAGTTTCTGTAAGCACAGCTATTTTTTAAGACAAAAATAAAACAAGTAAAGCAAAGATACAGAATTAGATGAGTGAAGAACAAAATGTAACTTTGTATTTTCAACAAGGATAATATTTAAGGACATGAGAAACAAATCAGGTATATAAATTATTTTCTTTGCCTAATGACCATACTAATTAAAGCTAATTAAAAACACTCAGCAAATAATGCCAAATTTTCTTATACAAATATTTATTCATTTTTTCCTTTAAGACATAAGAAAGAGCACAACCAAGTCAACTGTTAACTTCATTAGAGAATACCTGTCATCACAGTGAAACTATTGTGAAAGAAGTTAATGCGACTCTGAAGAGAATGATATCTGAATTTATTATCTGAAGTATTTTGCTTTAACTCTGCAGGTGGATATGTTCTATTTTACAGTCCAGGATATAAATAGACACCCACTTCTTGATAGATCTGGAACAGTTTCAGATAGTGCCTCACTCCTGGAGGGTTCAATCCCCAGTGTTCTCCAGATGAATGATGAAAATTTCCTTGTTCCTTTCAGGCAAAGTCAGAAAGGCAAACTCATCCCGCATACCAAACCCCTGCAACCTACTTGGCTGACAGAGAGAAATTAGGGAGCAGCCACACCAAGTGCTCAACTCTCAATCCTGGAGCCACAGTGCCTTAGGACTCAGAAGGGATTGGGAAGAGGCAGGCACAGCAGTCATCAGCCAGCCAGCCTCACCTCCCTCCCAGTGGCAGGCGTTCAATTTCCCTATGGCAGCAGGGAAACCAAACTGCAATTACAGCCTCCAGTGTTTACACCAGTGGGTAACTGCTAACTACCTTTAATTGCTACCAGCTGCCTGCTCTCCCTAGCTCCTCAGAGTTACACTCCTTTAAACTACACTGGATTCTCCCTCCTCTGATACGCTGCTGACTCCGGAGATCCCATGAAAACAAATGAACCAAAATAAGACTCTGTTTGCAACCACCAAAGAGCTGCTGGCACAGGTCCTCCAACGTGTTAACACAGCATTAAGGGATTACTCATTCCCAGTAAACTGTCTCTGTTCTGGTAGATTTAATTTAGGTAATTCAGACTTTTTTCAAAAAGAGCTATTTTAATTTATACTTCACCCTGACACAGCTTTGGTATCCCTTAATGAAAAAATGCAGTCGGTTTGCTTTTAAAATCTGTACAGCTTTCTGCTGTGGTACCTGTCAACCTGAAAACAATATAGAACAAGGTTGTTTCCCAGAAAAGGCTTTTTTGTTCTAGTTTCTTTTACCATCGAGATCACCTGTTGCAATTAAAACAGTTACAACCTAGTGCAGATGTACCATTCAGAACTGGAGAAAAAGGAAGTCAAATTAAAGGAAAAGAAACCTCCCCAACAAACACTAGTACTCAATTTATCCAAACCACACTTAAATGAAGACTGTATAAGCCATAACTCCTGCACCACTCCCCTTGCGGAGGAATGTTTCCAAAGTAAGACTTCAGCATCAGGTTTCCTGACTCTCACAGCTCTTGCATTCCTAGGTACAAACAGTCCACCTTGGAAAGCAGGAATGGAGACACTTTCCAACTGGATCACATATTTCATCTAATGAGCCTGCTGTGATGACCATCAGAGGAAACACAGAACCCTGACTCCCACCCTCAAACATTCTCACCACAGGGCTCTTGTGCAAACGGGACTCCTCCTCCTTGTAAAGTATTTCAAAGAAAAGAAAACAAGCAATTGAGAATGTCAGGATGCCAGAGGTGTTTAATGTGAAAAATCCCAGCTCTGCATGGACAGCATGGACAACAGCAGTGCTATGAAGTTTCCAAACACCTGCCTTCCTTTGTCATCACTGTCGGAAGCATCAACTCATCTTGCATTACCCGTAAAAAGAGTCTTCTTGCTCAAACATTCCAAATCCCAGGGACCTAACTTTATTTTTGTTCTGCTTAAAAGCAACCATACTTAGTGAGGAAAAACTACTTTCAGTGCAAACTCATTCAGTTTCATTTATTACCGTTTGGAAATACAGAACTGTCACAGAATGCTATCTAAAAAATCCTCAAAACTCAATATTTTGCACCTTTTGTGTTTACACATTCCATGAAGGGTCTTGGTTTTATTTATTTTACAGAAACAGCATTATGTAAAAAAATGCAGGCATTTAATCAAGTAATCTTTAAAGTATTCATTATAAGATGGCTTCAGAAGTTTTGATTTAGCTAATATAAAGCCATAAGCCTGAATACAATTAATGAAGGATATTTTGTATGCATTTGTATGTATTTCGTATACATTTTTCAGCCTACAAATACTTTTTATTGTTGTGAGAAGCTAAGCATACTCCTTGTAATCATCAGAACGCATACAATCATATAATTAAGATATTCTAGTTAATCACTAAATATATTACCTGGATAAAGCTGATAAGAACCACTGTGGTGCCACTTAATCAAATACTTCAAGCTCTTCACTGAAAGCCATCCTTCTGAATCCATACCAAGTTCAGCTGCAACGTCCCGGAACCCATTGGGTGTAGATTAGTCTGACTGTGCAGCACATTGTTCCTCTGCAATTTTGGGATGAGGGAAGCTAACACATTTCCCCACAGCAACTCCTGGTAGCCTCTAACACCATTCTAAACAAATTGATTCCTTACCCTCGTGGCTTCAAGCAGAGGGAGGCAATAGTATACTTAACATTATAAAATGCTACATAAATAATTTAAAGAAAAGACCTTTTGCCACTGCTGCTAAAGGAACTTGAATTATTTATGCTACAGTGGAACACAGCTACAGTGAGCACCCACCACAGCAGAACTGGCAAATAAGTCATATATCTGTTAGAGGAAATAATCCATCTGTATTTAGAGTATAAAAAACAAACAGTGTTTTGCTTTATTTTGTACTTCATTGCAAATTTTTTGCCTTACCTTCTTCAGTTACTTTTTAAAACACAGTTTTACATTATTTATTACTGCAAACATCAGATTCTTTTCAAAAAGGTCTTTAGGAATTCTTTTCCTTATGAAAATTCTTTCCAAGTGATGAACACTAAAAGCAAAAATCAGCAAAAACTACAGCAAAGTAGTGTCTTAGTAAAAAGAATGTGCATATAGTATCTGTTAGGCTGAAGTATTTGGAAATAACTGACTTCATTTTTGTGGAACTGATCTCTGCAGGGAATAGCAGGTAAGAATTGACTCAGACATTCTCACTAGCTCAGATACCTCACCACCTCCGTCTGGGAGATGAATGATGATGGCACTTCTATTATATATCCTTTGACCTTAAGGTTTCCCCTTTCTAAAGTGCCATCCAGGTATAAATAGCAAAGTCAGACGTTAGCTGGGGACTATTGATCATCCCTGTGACAATTCAGAGAGCACAGTGCTCAAAACATCAGGCACAGCCTGCATGCTGTGTACACACTCCCACTGCTCCCCCGGTCAGCAGCAAAAGGACGGTTTCTGAGGTGGGAAGTAAGAGAGACCTGCTAATTACAGGTCGCTGTAGTAACATAAAATGGTTCCTGCTATTCCTAGAGCATAGGTGCTGCAGATGAGTTGATCTATAGCAGTAATCTTGCATCTAAGCATTATTACAGTTTGCATTCTGATTGTCTGCAATTCATTACACAAATCAATTACAGCTAAGAGCTGCTACTGGTCAGCATGTCTGAAAACAGCATTAATTTACACGTTACCTATCTAGCAACACCCAAGTGCAGAGTTTTGGCTGATAAGAACATCCCAGCCTTGCACAAGCTGAGATCCATGTAAAATAAACACAACAAAGGGTAGATGGTTTGCAGGGCCGGGCTCTAATATAATAAAAGCTGTATGACATAAAGCTTCATTGACTTTGGAAAGAAAATGTACAGAGAACTGTTGTGACTCCTACCACACTGAAGGGATGTATATAAACATGTAACTGCTTTTTACACATGAATTTTCTTCCCAAACTAAAGCTTAACAACAGTATTTATAGCATCTAGTCATACGTACAAATACTAATTTTAATTAGTAATACAAAGCAGAAGAGAAGGTTCTGGAGAGACCTTAGAGCACCTTCCAGTACCTAGAGGGGGCTACAAGAGAGCTGCAGAGGGACTTCTGACAAGGGCATACAAAGGGTAATGGTTTTAAACTGAAGGAGGGTAGATTTAGATTAGATATAAGAAATTTTTCACTCTGACAGTGATGATAACACTGGAACAGATTGCCCAGAGAAACTGTAGATGTCCCATCCCTGGAAGTCTCAAGACCAAGTTGGATCGCAGGGGGGTTGGAACAAGTTGACCTTTACAGTTCCTTCCAACCCAAATCATTCTGTAATTCTATGATGATAAAGATTTAGTCTAGGAAGGGAAGAATGCAATGCTGTACTAATGGTTACACTGGTGAAAATTTCTCCAGTGAAAATTTCTAAACTAGACATACCCTAAAATGTCTCAGTCTGTGGATCTATTTACATGTTAGTGAGATTAAGGAAAACTGGAAAAAATTCAGTGCCGTGACAAACTCAATGAAAGTAAAAGCTAGAAAATGTAATTCACACATGAATCAGAACTTTTTACCCAATGCAGCTCAAAATGAAATTAACTAGGAATTTATTTAATTTCACTTTTTCTGATTACAGTCTCTCTGGCTCCTATTTTTTCAACCCACTATCTGGGTATTTAAGCACTGATTCAAAATTATTCAATATAGTTCAAATACCACTTTTTACAAAATTATACCCCTTCTTAAGTAGCATTTAAGAATGAAGAAGGAGTTCATGTAAAATTCTGAACTAGCTGAAAAAATAGGGAATACAGCTCAGCAGAAAATTGCGCTTAACTCCTCAGCTGCTTTTTCACCTCTACGACCTTACATGGCCCTTAGATTTCATGTGTTCAAAAAACTGTATGGAATTAATTGTGAAAACAGTTACGTACAGATTTGGAATAAGATACAAGTCAAATTGGAAGAACTGAAAATAAGTGGAATTTTTAAAATAAATTTTCAGCTGGAAGGATAAAAAGCTTGAAATGGTTAATGTAGGAGTACTATCACAGGGATTTCCAAGTCTGGATAACCAACAAAATAACTTTTAAGAACATAGAACAAGACTCCTCATGGAGACAAGACACAAGTACATTGCATGTTACCTAAAAAAGGATCAATCCAATTTTTTGTCTTCAGCAACCACATACGTGAAGTCTGTGGTCTGTTCTGATTTTTATATCAAGCAGGTAACATGTGGGGGAAAAAAAAATACATATTTTTCTCAGAAAAACACAGGTCACATTTTAGAAAAAGAAAGCAGCATAAACACTATTATTTTCTGTTTTGTAGTTTTGTCTCTTTGCAGACAAGACAGATACAACACAGAGTCCATCTTGTCATCCAGACAGAAGTACTGCAAAACAGTACTGTGTCAGCAGTAGAGAAGAAAAATACCTGACAAAGTCACCTCTAGGAAATGGTTCCAGCAAAAGGACCAAAACAGTAATGTTTCTCTCAAGTGCAAGTTTTAGTCTTGCAAGGAATCAGAAATTAGGACATGATGAAGTTTGGTAAATAGTATTGCTAACTGTGCATTTACATTTGCATGCAATATAAAAAAAATATTCTTACCATTCCAAATATTTTTTCCAATTCCATTGCACCGATTACAGCAACACAGCTTGTCCCCTTTTGACCTTTCTATTTAATAAAATTCTCTTGTAATGTTGCCAAAGAACAGCAAATGCAAAAATATGTATGTGAGTTTCTCTGCAAGATCAAGTGAATCAACTCCTGCCAGAGAAGACAAGGAGAAAATCTATCTCCTGTATACCCTGCACTACACAAATTCCTTTATTCCATTAAGGAAGCATTTTTAAACTGTTTCAATTAACTTCAAAGCTTCAGAGAAATCATCTTCTAATGTTTAACAAAGAGTGGACACCCTTTAAAACATTAAAGGCATGTTAAAATCAAAACAAACAAACTTATGTGCAATAAAGAGGAGTTCACTTAGAAGTACTCTATAAGTGCAAAAGCTCCATGCTGGGATTTTACAAATATCAAATTACTTATCCCCTTCTCAAAAAGAATCACTCTTAGAGTTCAGCCTCAACAAATGCACCAACACAGCTTACAACTTAGAAGCTAGAGCATCTCTTCAAAAGCAAACAAGGTATGTAAAGGACAATAAAACAGAGAATGAGATTTTATCTACCATCCAATTACACAGAAGTCTACCAGCTCTGCTTCTTTATTATTATGAATGAAGAAGCCTAGTTATAATAAAAACGTGCATATATAAATGTACCATAAAAAAATATTATGCAAATAAGCCAGTGAAGGTATGTGAACACAATCCTGCAATATTTTCATTGGCACAGTTCCCAAAGCAGTCACAGAGTTCTGCGCCACCCTGGACTTACATCTTGTAATATATCACATAATTTACCACATGCTATGTTGCTTAATGTGGAAAATCGATTATTTTTCATTATAAAAGTAAAAACAAGCTTCAGCTTACCTCCATCAGAAACAGTTGCTGACTGCAATAAAAAAAAAAAAAAAAAAAAAAAAAAAAGAAGTGTTACTGAAGTTTCATGGCAAGTGTCAGAAATATTTGAGCTTCACATAGTATTTGCAGTGTTAAGCTACGTTTAGCGTCTTACTTAAAACAGATAATATTAGAGAGACAAATCTAAAGGAACCAGCTGTTACTTTCTTATAGGTGTTTTCTCCCCATCATGAAATTCACCCCAAACTTTATAACCATTACTGTCCAGGGATTTGATCCCACTAATATTTACTGGAAGAAGCATTTCCTGCTGTGGCAGCTACACTGCTTCCAAAAGTCCTTCTTAGATGGGCAGAGACAATTGGTTGGTACTTGTGACAAAGTAGATACCTAAAACTGAGCTGCAAAGACTTAAAATGAAAACAACACCCCATGCACTTTAGTCGGCTGTAATATCTGGAGATGTGGCATTGAAATGAAAATTCAGTGTTTTGACAGCCAGGTGACTCTGAAAACTTCCCGTTACCCCAGAAGTCAGTCACTTCTGACTGCCACAGTCACAAAAGGATGTTCAGAGTGTTTTCAACAAGCTAAAACATAACTTCCAATAAGTAAGAACTGCTCACCACCTCTACCTGTATTGTACATCGGATTTTCAAGGACAATTAATCTTGTAGTGAAATATTGAAATTTATATGCTTATCTGCCCTAAACTACTCACTTTTGATCACAAATTACCTCAAGGCAGGTAACACCTCTACAAATCCACATAGTGACCATTTCCTAAATAGGTACTCCAATGCTTGAACCTTGACACTCTGCTGAGTGAAATATGGAGGAGAAAAGCTTTTTAGAGTTAAGTTTGTGTTGATTTTTTAATGACTATTAGAAAGTATTTTTATTTCAGTTTGGGGAATCTTTTCTTGGTCATTGAAAGTGTCCTTGAACCTTTAGGGAACCTTCTAAATTGTTTAAAAGAAACTCTCTTCTTTTGTACTGCTCCTTAAAAAGCCAGGAAAGAATGCCCTACAAAATCTACAACTTCTTCAACATCAGAAACACACAGAAGAAAAGCACAAATATATACACAATTGAAGCTAACAGCTACCTCTTCATAGTTGTATTTTTCAGCCTTGGCCACAAACTCTTCTTCAAAATCCACAAAAACCTTTAGTAACATCTTCTCCTTTCTTTCTCTATTGCACTGCAGGCTCTCACACTGCTGTTAGCACTCTCTGAAGAACATCGCTTGTTACAAAGTGTTGTGGCCTCACCATTCCCATCACCAGGAGAGGATCTGATCTAGTGTTTGAGACAATTATTCTGGGACTTTCAAAGTTTAAACCAACCTCTATTGACACCATTCCCCTGGTGCTAGTGCAGATAAACACAAATACATCTCTCATGAAAAAAGATTGAAAAAAATGAAAAAATGGAAGCACTTCTCCTTAATTACACAAAAATAAAAGCTGCTGGATCTTTGAAGCATAATAATATAAAGAAAAGCATATCCAAACATCTCTCTTTAATAGCTTTGTTTCAGGTATCAAAAGCATAGTTCTGGTTACAATTCCTCAGTGGGGCTTAGGACATCTTTCCTACTTCTATTTTGCACATAACTCTAGTAAGCATTTTATGCATTCAGAAGCCATAACCCAATTCATGTTTGTAATTTAGAAAATTTAATTTGCATTACTGAAATCTGGTTTATAAACATGATTGCTTCTAATTTCTTAGTCACATCACTGTATAGTATAGTTAACGAATAAACAGCTTCAATGTCATTTCTCAAAGAATGAAGAAAAGGATGACTCAAAGTAAATTAATAGTATCAGTTTACACATTAGAAAAAAAAAAGTGCTTTCAAAATATCTGTATTTTAGGAACGGTCATTTACTTTGTCAGCTTTCATTAACCTAGATTCAAAGACCAAGTACAATTCTTCATATTTTTGAAAAGTATGAAGCAAAATTAACAGGATTCTCAAAATAATAGAAGAATATTCACAGTACTTTTGTCAAAAACCGGGAACTTAACAATTATAAAATATCATTTTATAGGGAAAATGGTGCAATGTCATAGAAAAGCTCAATCATTAATGGACAGTGAGAGTTTTATCTCAATCCATTTGGCATAAGTTAATGCAGTGAACTTTCTACACACAATGGGTTGGTTTTGTGTGTTTATTTTAAATGCTTTGTCTACTGCATGTTAAATTACATACATCAGCATCTTAAAATCTCTCCAAGAAAGGCCTTAGTAATTATTATGCCAAAACACTTTTTAAAAGCACTTACAGGAGGAACTGTATTTTACATTACAATGTCATTAAATCTACCTATGGTGTCCAAGTATTAACCATTTATTTCTATAGATCACAGAATAAAATCTGTTTTAAGAACATTTCTTTAAATTCGTCTGTGTAAGTAAATCCACCTAATTCAATAAAACCACCTAGAAACTAAAGCTTGCAATTACCATGTAAGAATTCACAGTAATACGTTCAAACCACGTTTGTGAGTACTTAGAAATCTCAGTATAAACCTGTCAGAAATTGCATGCAGTCCACATTCAGACAAAGAAGTTTCTCTTCAAAACTGTTCAGCTGAAACTTGTCTAGATTTGTCTTTGAAAGGTATAAGTTGCAAGACCAGATTTTTTTAAATACTATGATGATCTCATTTTAAAAATACACTGTTTGTTGGGGGCTGGTTTTCATTCTTCAGCACTCCTGTTTCCCACCACTGGAGGCTCTTCAGGACAAAATTTGATCTACTACACATAAAAAGTTTGATCATTTGATGAAATTTAACACTACACACATATTAAGAACCACCTATTGAAAAACATATGTATTAGAAAGCTACAAAATTGAACAGTTCCTGTAGGTAGCCATTTCTGAAAGAGGAGGAAGGACAGGGCATAATTCTTCCAGTTAGGGCTAATGTGAAGATTTTTTAAAAAGTATTTAAGTGTTTAATTCCAAATGACAGAACATATATGTTGGGAATGTATATATGAACTATCATCCAGAGATAAAATCTAATTGCATAACACCATCAAATCTTTCACAACCAGATAAGAACTGAAATTAGTTCTTCAAATTGCCCCAGTTACCAAATTGGTTTAGGAAAAAGCCCATGGTATATGCCAGGAATCTGACGGCAACAAATTACCAAAATTTTAAAAATAAATCTGATTTAGGAAAGCTAAAATGTCTTCCAGTATCTGTTCATGGGAACTCTGCTTGCTCATTTAGCTGGATTAGGAGCTAAGTTACACAGACACAAAACACACCCTGCAAAGCTGGGGAATGAAACTGTGCTCCGGGGACTTCAGGGCAGGATCTTGATCCTTGTGATTCAAGAGAGAAGCCCAGCGCCAGAGCCAGCAAGTTGAACAGTGGCTTCCCAGTTATCATCCAGCATAAAAGATGCTCTGTGTGTCTGTAAATCAGCAAATGCTTCAGCATATATTTGATAGCATGAAGTTCTGAATAAGAGAAAACGTTCAATTTCCCCTTGCACCATCTCTCTTTGCTAGGTGGAAAAACCAGAAGGGCTCATGAGCTTTTGATGTTGTTCTCAGGATCTGCTTGCAACAAATCTAAAAGTTTTAGCTTACAACGATTATCAGGGAGAAAACTACTTTGTGAGCAGCTAATTTTTTTCAAAGAATAGAAGTAGACAACATAGCACCCTTGCACCAACAACAAGGTACAAGGGAAAAGAGGGCCTAGAGGAGAATAATTCAGAAGGCTGAAAGTTCATAAGGTTGTAACAGCTATATCTTCTAGCTTTCATGGCCTATAACCTGCTGGATGTGTGCAGCACTGCGTGAACCCTGTCTGATGACATCTTTCAGGTGACAGAAACTCTTATCCACTTAGTTCCATCTTACATGTTCCATTTTACATGGATCAGGTCCCAGGGAAGTGACTAGGTACTGTCAAATTCTGCCATAATAATATCATGCAGAAAACCAATCCCCTACCCATAGTCCAGACATTATATTGATCAAATAAATTCATGTGTACAGAGTACCCAGGCAACACAATACAAAAATCTCCTTTTTCTACACCTCAAGATTTGTCACTCAAGTTGAAGTCATGTTCAAATACTGGAGCAGAACAAAGGGAAAGAGGGGGATTCTGGCAGGGGTGACACATACTGGGGAATGCCAGGCCTTAGGAATAAAATGGAGCAACATGAAATCATCTGTGCTATTACAGTGGGGGTGAGTGCCTTCCTGAGTCAAGAAAGACATCTCTGTTTCCCACTCCTCCTGAGATACGGAGGGTAAAATCTGTAAGGAGAGTGAAGATGTATTTCTCTCTCCTGCTCTAAAAATGACAAAATCACAGATTAAACAGAAGCATCTATTCCTTTCCCAGGCATCCAGAGGGATTCAGAATAAAAGGGATTAAAAATGACCTCTCTGTTGCCTTTCTAAAGCACGCTTTCTTCCAATACAGGCATCGCCTTCTTGCTGCATCCAAGGAATTCTCTGACTGCTGCCAGAATCTGTTACTTACTCAGTGCAACATCACTTTACACATTATTTTACTGAAGTCTCTGTAAATAAGCCTTTCAGGTTAGAATAGCTAGCTCCACCAACCTTCTAAACTAATTTTCTCATAAGATTTCAGCATAGAGAATAACTCTAGGAAATCTGTCAGGTTCTGAAGATTTACAGGCTGAATGCAAAGAGCCAACTTTCAAACATTCTGTCACTTATCTCAGGGAAAGCCTATCACTCAGCTGACCGTCTGCTTGCATCTAGCTTTGTTCAAACTACTTCTTAAATCACCTGAAGCAACTTCTCCTTTTGCCAAGGTATGAATTACAAGCAGACCCCAAGGTTTTCAGTCACATTACTCCAGGATTTACATTATATACACATATTTTTAAATATATTGCAGCATCAATATAGTTCATGCTATGAACTCCAGTGATCTCTGTGAGAGAGATCATGGCTCAAAGTATGGTACATACATTTCTAACATTTTTAAATTAAAAAATAAAGCCATATTACTCATAAAATATTGCTAGATTTTCCTTCCAATAAATAATCTCAAATGTACTTCCCACATAAAAAGTAGCATAATATTACAGGCTTTTTATCCTCGTCTCAAAATATTATTGCAATTAATTTAATGATTCAGAATTCTTTGAGAAGAGTGCCCCTTCAGAATGCCACTTAAAGGAGGACTATTACACAATATCACTTTTCAATTTTCTACCACCAAATTGCATTTATAATAGTTAGCACAAAAGCATTCTGTAAGAGTTCTGAAGAAAAAAAATACTGTACAACTACTGTACAGTAACTTTAATGACTACATTCAGTATATTTTTGTCAAATATTTGAATCTATAAAAACAACATATGAAGAATGAATGATGTGGCATTTGGAATTTCTTTTAGAAATAAATGTTCAACTTCTCACCCCGAACAAAACCAATCCTGTCACATATAAACACAGTGCCTTAAGTGCCAAATTCCTCCCTAAAATTATTTTTATAAAGATATATACAAAGTATATACAGTCTTACCTAAAGATGTAATATTGATATAATGGTACAGAAAGCATATACAAAAGACATTGCACATACTTTAAAAATAGGCATATATTATAAACATACTGGCTTTTTAGCTTTATACAAATTGGGCATAGTTCATAAATGCATATTAACATCTCAGTGTTAGTTGGTATAACAAGATTACTTTCCTCTGATAATAAAACTCAATGTTTGCATTTACAAAGGAATTTTAACTCAAATACTTTAAAGTAAAAAAGCTTAAAGGCTAAGTAAAAAGCATTCTGAAGCTGATACCATTCTTCTCTAATTTCTTGCCAATAACAATAGCCTATTCTAATTTCTCACTGCAACGATGCCTTGCTTTAGCTAAATATAATTCATATCACTTACCCGCTCTTCATAAGAAACAGCAGTTATTTTTCCTAGCAGTACTCTTCCTAAATTCATCTTCACTTAATATGGAAAAAGCATTTCCTTAACACGTCGGCTTCTCAAAGATTAAACTAAAAAATTCAATGCTGTTCCATGCCTGTACATGCCAGTAAAGTTTAAAGGCATTTCGTATGAAGTTCTATTTTACTCCCTTTATGTTACCAATAGCAACAGGCCAATGCAGGAAGCTGTGGTTCGTCAGGGATTCAGATTAGATCTCAATTATCTCTCACCAGAAAAGCTCGATCATTTTATATAAATCATGCTGATTGTATTTTAGAACATTTCCTATAACAAATCAGGAAAATAAAATGACATTGAACTGTATGATAGTCCTGTATTCAATAAAACAGATTTCCAAGACAGTTTCCAAAAAAACACTAGTTAATCACCCTAACATTAGTTATAGAAACATTTACATAGTAAACCACTATTTTCAGAGGTTTACATAGTGCAAGCCAGAACAAAATAGGACCTCAGATAGTCCATTCTCCTTAACTTTTCAGTGGTTAACACTATAAACTGCTCATAAAAATCCACAGTACAAGGAGACTTGGTGTATTTCAATACACCTAGAAGTAGCCTGTTGTCACTAAAGGTAAAATTCTTCTTTCAGAACCCAACTGCTATTCTGCCCTTCCTCCCTCACAACCTGAACCTGTGCTCAGCTGATGCCAAGAGAGTTCTGTGCACAGAGCCTCAGGAACAGAGAGCAAAATAGGCTCCTTTAATGTAAGAGGGAAGTGCAATTCACTTGCCTGTGACAGCAGTGTCTTCGAGAGACTCTATATGGAAAGAACAGCATTTCAGGAAGTTTGCTGCTGTCCGCAACAGTGACAGTACTTAATCATTCATTGCTGTTATTTTTAAAGCAATCAGAACACAATTTTCTGCTAAAAATAAACACCAGAACTGCAAACCGGGAGTGATTAGTGGGCATTTTTATGCTAGTGGGATGTCCTTAAACCCTAGGTGGATGCACTAGTAGTCCTTATGGAAAAAGGAACCTTCTCCCTTGTTCAATGTGGCATGTGGAATCCCCCACATCCATACAGTTCCTAGGTTGAGCCTCTAATACAAAAACAACACTGTGAAGAAGGCAAATATTACTCAGAACGTATAACAAGAGAAAATGAGGCAAAAAGAAGAGCCTTTACTCAATATTTCATGGAGAGATTGACTTGCAACAGCCAGCCTGTAAAAGACTGCACATCTTCCCAGTTTGCATTCAGGATGAACAGACCTGGTTAACAGAAAAACTCAGTCTTCTCAATTTAATTTAGAGTGATCAGAGAAGAAATTTTAAGCTAATTGCAGATGAAAATGGGGGAAGCATACTTTCACAAGGAGTTGTGAAGGACAACACAATGAGTGCCGTGATGGACAGTCAATTTTGTGAGTGATTTCTTGCTTGAAGGGGCACACCACTGCAGTTTTGAATGTTCCTACAAGTATTTAATACCATGACAAAATGCAGTGGAAACAAATGGGTGGGTAGACAGGAAGAAATGTGTTTTAAAAATTAAAAATTATATCCCCCATTATTTTAGGATTTCAGAAGAAGAGCCCCATGATACTTGCACAGAAGAACAGTTTTATTGCGTGTGGATAAGTATTAAAAATGTACAACTTGATAAAGAAAAAAATGCCAGAGCTGTTTAAATAATGCATTTTGACACTAAACCAAGCGGGATGTGGAATGTATTTTCATTGTCAATACTTTAACCAAATAGCAACACCATTACAAATAATCAGGTGACCAGGTGCATAATAATCCTTACAATGGATGAGTGAAAATCACAGATTAATCAGAAATGCCTAAAAAACTTTCCTGTGAACATCCCTTTGGGGTAACACAAAACAGGACTGTTATCAATAGCACTTACTTAACACTCAACCCAAATCCTCTAGGAATCACCTAGAAAGACCAAAAATATTAGTACAACTTTAACAGGTGAGAATGTTACCCATAGGAAGGAGTAAGAGAAAAATAACCCCACATGCAATAATGGGATGTAGCTGCAAGACCAGCAGCTCACTGGAACAACTGCAGTGAACGTTGTTGGGAACACTGTGGGTGGGCAATGTTTTTTACACATTCTAGGCACTCACTCTTGGCATTATAAATCTAATAATCCCTTCATTTAAACAGACCTTTAGAATTGTTGATTTTGTTTCACTGAACTAAGCATTGCACGTCCACGTTTTTTCCATACGGCGACTCTACTAACACTGAAAAATAAGCTCTACCAATTAGACAGCAGCAGTTAATGATCATGGCTATGAAGTGTCATGTGGCACTGAAAGCCCTGTAAAAAATTCATATCCTGCTACATTTTCACAGCTTATTTCAGCAGCTACAGACATAAAATCTTGTGATTTCATGTACCACATTTGTAAATTGGGCAGGCAACTCAGAGGTCAAAGGTCAAAAGCAGAAGGAATGTTAATTTGCAAAGCTATTAATGGAAAGTGTTAAAATATGGTACAACAGCTTTAAAAGCCTTATTCAGATACACCAAAGACGACATTTGTAAACCCACATCCATCTGCTTAGAAGCTAAACTGTGGGAAGGGGTAACGACCCCAGATAAGGTTGATCTGTTTTTCTCTCCTACCCTCCCTCCACTTCCTGCTCATATTTTCTTTTGTACATTTGTTTTCAGAGCAGAAAAAGCTGAAGAGAAAGACAGAATGACAGGGAGCCTGGATAAGTTTTAACTTGTCAAAAGATGAATAGGATTTATTATATTCCTGACTCCTAAAAGAAGAAAACACACACCAAAACCACCAGGCAGCCAGGAAGAGGCAATCCCCTGGACCAGCTCCTCATCAAAGAGCCCTAAACTAAATGTGATATTGGTAGAATGCACCACCAAAAATCTTAAATCTCATCAAGTATTTATTTTATGTCATATTAAAGTAACAACTGCTTGCATGACAGCCACACTTCAAGAATATGATTTAGCTCGCTGACCCCAGTTACTGAAATAAAAGGCAGGAGCATCTGAAATAAAAGCCTACACATAAATTAAGAAAACTGTCATAAAACAAAACGGTTTTTTCCCAAATTCTCCAAATTTTCTGTAATTGGTCTAAATATATTTTTTGTCAATGATTTGTCAGCTACTCAACAATAAACAGACTCCATATGTGCTACTGATGAGAAGAGGAAAGATTCTCTCATTTACAACATTGTGGATTCCCTCTATGAATTTTGAAATAGGAGTCCTTCCTATTCCAGTGCAATATTAACAAAAATATTTTGAAGCCCAACTAGATGGAATTTGCTCGAGTATAAATAATTGAGGTACAAGCTGCCTTGTCAGACACCGCGACTTCCCCTACAGTAAATCCCGCGAAGCAAAGGGAATGATGCAAACGGCTGTTCCGAGTGCCCTCTGCTGTCTGCAACACTGCTCACACTCCTGTGCACGTTTTCAAGTGCTAAGTTCAAGGTTTGCCATCCAGAAATCCATTGTAAAAGCAAATATTTGGTTCTACAAGCCACACTGTAAACTTTGAAAAATAATTCTCTAGGACTGCAGACTGAAAATTTAAAAAAATACGTTTTTAAAAAATGTTTGTAAACAGTTGGTTTTTTTATTTTCCCCTTCTGTTGATCAACATTTTAAGACAACTAAATTCTCTTCACTAATAAAAACATGCAGAAACATCAAAACTTGCTCATCCAGACAGAAAGTGACTTGCAATCCAATAGTAAACTAAAATGAAACTACACATTAAAGAGGATATGATTAAGTGACAGATCACTGAAACACATTTAGTCACTTCTGAATTTCCTACCACTGCAGATGTTGCCCCTAAAAATCAATAGATTTTGAGGAAATCAGTGTAAAACTAAGCAGGAAAACTACTGTATTTTAAGTAAATAATGCATATAATATCTTCCTATATGCTGCAATTATTTATTTCCCTCCTCATTTTAAAATACCAAAGTTTTGCTGCCATACTTTTAGCATTTAAGGCAATTTTATTCTGAGAAATACAGGCATAACGAATAAGACTGTAACATCAAAATTTGATAATACAGCTAGGATGCTTACTTGCAAAATAAGTGTTTTCTAAGCAATAAGATGCCAAAAGTGATCTGAACTCTCTACACCTCAGAAATTTTGTATTCTATAAACACCGTTCATTTCTTTTCAGTTATTAAAGTAACTCATACCATCTGGATTCTATTTTATTGGATAAAAATCCAGCTGGAAGCAGAAAAATCCCTTTAGCTGCACAACTTTAAAGAAAGCACTGTAACAATTAAAAGGTAACATATCTGTAACAAGACATTTTTGCTTTACAGAAACATGTGCAAGTATAATAAAAATTAAGTGAAAGATTTATTAAAAAACTTAGAGAAATATCTGAATATCTACTACTCTCATTTTAAAAACAATACAATGTTGCAAAAGAATTTAAAACATGGCTATAAAAATGGTGTATTCTTAATTTCATAATAGAGGTTATATAGAAAGTCAACTTAAATACTTATACTTACAAACTTTGTCTCTTTAAAACCTCATTGAATCCTTAGAAGCTAATTTATCATATCTCTTAGCTCGGAAGACTACTCATTAAACCATATTCCTGTTTTCTGCTTGCTTTAGACAAACAAAACTTTATACTTACAGACACTTGACTATCAGTAAAAGTTTTCTCCATGTATAAATGGTTTAATATCGCATTGTTAAGAAACTGTCCCTTCAACTTTATTATTATGCTCTTTCTGAACACATATTTACTTCTTCCAGAGTCCAGTAAAAAATGAGGCTTCTCTGTCTGTTGCCCTATCAACACCTCTCCCATTCTCCTCCCTCCCCAGCACATTCCCCGCCCTCAATACTGGTTCTGTATCTTCTCATCAAAAGGAACAGGCAGCTTTCAAAATGGTGTTTAGGCAGGTCCTGCGTAACAATAAAGCTTCTGTAAAGACAACAGCACTGCTGAGGAATCTGCTCATGTAAAATACATTCACTAAGGGCCTACAGGACTCTGTCGAAAAGGTTTGTCCAAACTTGTTCAAGCATTGAGTCAACATCGCTTTCTCATCCAAAGTATCCCCTTTTTTAATACATTCCCCTTTGATGAGCGTATTACCTGAATGAACTAGGTCACCAATGTCTACTAAAAATAATTAAAATATCATCTAAAAATACTTTTAAAAAAATACTGTTAAAGCTCGTAAGACTCACAGTAAATTTCTTGCAGTTTCTGGCATGTATGTACGTGCCTCGGTGTGATTACAATCACATGTATGCATATTGTGCAACCTATCTCATCCTACCAAAACTCTCTGTGCTCCTGTGAGTAAGCAGAGCATTGGCATTTACGAGGATCATGTTCCAAGTGAAACATTACTCTCATAATTTTCAATACCACACCTACTCTCCAGACAGACCCACAATATCTGTGCATTTTCAGAAAGAAATGCATGCGCTTTCTGCCCAACAATAATCCCTAAATATCATCCTTCAGCAGTTCCTTGGCCCAGAGGGAAGCTGAGGATGGGTTTTTTACTGTATTTTTCAAGTTTTATAAGCACTTGTGAAATGTTTTAATGATTTAATAGTGACTAAAACCCAGTAGTATATGAATAAAAAACATCTAGTTAAAGTTCTAGGTGACTCCTTTTTCTTTGCTTTTTAAGCTTCACTGGACAGATAAATGCATGAGGACAGTGAAATTTAAGTGGTACGAACTCCTATCCAAAATCCCAGCAGTTTAAGTATGAGAGAGAATCAGAAACAATTTGCAGATGCTATCATTTGTGCCACATGTAGTCTGTGATTATACTCTAGAAACACCAATTCAGTTCATTCAATAATGCCTTAATTCATTCCCTAGGATCAACCAGGTCTCATCAGAGTGCAAAAATCCCTCCTTAGTTATTATTGTGTCACGTGACATGACATAAAGGCATACCAGGTAACAGGAAGAGCAGCGAGGGAGGGCAAAGAGGCACCAAACCAGTCACCCAGATCACCCAGATCCTCGTTCCCACCCAGGAACTGCCTGGACAATCTCTTCTGCAGCAGCAGCAGCTCTCAGCAGGCAGAGCCATCTCCCTCAGCCCTGCAGCATAAACAGGGAATGCTGCCAGTGCCCAGGGCAGGCATCCAGCACAGGAGATACCACAGCCAGCCAGCCCTTCACAACAACCTTACACCACGTGAAAGGTAGCACAGCTCCCTGTGCCAAGATGACGCCCACAGCCAAGGAGAAGCACTGTCCATCCCTGAGTCTATGAACATGATCAGTTCAGAATATGGGTTTATCAAACCCAGTATTATGTTCCCAGTAGTGGCCACACATGGAAGTCTACCAACAAGCAGCACAGGGCAGCACATAAGACATTTCCCTGGTTACATTCTCCCAGACTCCAGGTGTTTTTAGTTCAAGAGATTTCCTGAACCTGGCATGGCTTGTCTCCTTAATAATCCCCAGTGGCTCTCTTTTCCAAATACTTGTCCACTTTCCCTCCAGGACATGCAAATCTCTTCCCTCCGCAGCGCTCAGTGGTGAGGCATCCCACAGACCGACTCACCTCCTACATGAACAATCGTGTTCTCTTGTTTGTTTTGCTCCTGGCTCCAGCTATCTTTAATTAATGGTGCCGACTTCTTGTCCCGAAGGAGAGAGTGAGCAATCAATCCCAACTACTTTTCCTGTGCCACCCACGATTTTCCACTCTTTCTTACACCTTTCTAAATCTTTTCTTCTTCTAATATATCAGAACATTTTAAAATAAAGAGACCAGGTATGGAAAACCAAACCACAGTTGTATGCAATGGAATAATCTATTCCTTCTGTAATAATCCATAAGAGAGGATTTTGTTTCTTTGCTACTGTACTGGGCTGTTGTTTACATGCAACTCTCCCTTAGAACTCAAAGGCCTCACTTCTAAGAAGAAACAGTCTGCTGCCAAACATATATATCATTTGTTATATGAAGCTAGGGCTCTTTTTCCTCATTTGCATTACTTTACATTTATCTGCATACATTTTCATCTGCCATTTTGTTGCCCAGTCATTCTGCCTTATAAAAGCAGCCTGGTCTCCTCTTTAGAGACTGCTCTCCTCATTACCTGGAGTAACTTCACCTCACTGCTCACCTTCTTGGGAGGAGCCTTAAAAGATGCCCTTGAATCAACCAATGTAATATAAGAAACTGCAGCAAGAATCAGCCTTAAGCAGCAATAGTTCTGCATTTCAGAATCAGATCTCAGTGCAGTAATAGTAGCATTATTCTGTCTTAATGTCACATGCCTCAGACCCAGAAGAGGGAACAGTTTTAGTTCAAAGAGAGGAAACCCAATTTTAGAAGAATATTACTTTAAGGAGAAAGACACCTCTGAGAGGTTGCCCACCTACCAAAAGCTCCACTTGTGTGAGCACTGACTGTTCTGTCACTACTCAAGAACACCAGCAGGAAAATAACAGAGCCAATGCCAAAGCCCAGTACCTCATATTGAGGGGGATTTCAACCCCTCAGTAGCTTCAGGTGGTTACTTGAACTTGCTCACCCTGGCTGATCCTTGCATTTCCAAAAACTGCAGAGGTGTTTACAGCATGTGAATTCACCTGTGTCCATTTAACCATGCATTTTAAGAATGGCAGTACTGGCTACTACAAGAAGATTTATTTATGCAGAATACAAGTTTGTATCTAGTCCCTGAAGGCACATATTGTGTGTCTGGTTCTGTGGCAGAAATGGGCTTGTGTTAGAGAGCCAAGCCCGGAGGCAATAAGGCTTGGACAGCACTTGAGTGGCAGGGTCAGACAATCTACTGATTGCCTCCTCAAGAAGAAATTTCTCCATACAGTGCCAACTGCCTTTGCACACATGGGGACCTAATTCCCTAAGGAATCCATCCTAGGCAACACTGTTGGTTTCTTCTCAAGCACCACAGCATGGGGTGAGCACTGCCATGATAAGCACTGCCATATGTACCTTACAGAAAAAGCAGAGATGAGATCCAGTTCTCAGCACATTCTCAGACTATTCTGCTTTTTACAAGCAAATTTGCATGGCAAATTTCTTCAGAATCTGAAGTAAAGAAAATAACTCACAAGCAGGAGAAAACAGTAAACAGTAACATTACTGAAGGACAGTCATTTTAACAATTGCAGAAACAGAAAATAAATCCCATTATTCTCAATGTCCAGGAAAAAAAAAAAAAAAATCACACAGTTTAACATTCTGGGTTGTATCTAGAAATAAGTATCTCAAATTCACAATAAAGAGATTGCACACAACTGTATTCATCTCTTGACCAATCCACCTTTGTCAGATACTTTACAAAACAGTATGAGGAGCACAAGAACTTTCCATGAAAACTTCTATCAATGTAAATGTAAGAGCAGATTGTGACAATCTTTTAAAAATTGTGGGATAGTAGAAAATACCAGCAAAAGCTTAACGTTAAAGCTAGTGCACAATCTGTGAAGAAAAATAAAATGTAGACTATACTAGCGTGATGCTTCCTTCTTCAAAGAAATATAAATAAAGTACCTGATAAGATCCCACATGCCAAAGTAAAAGCCTCAAGATGATCCTCTAGACAAGGCTGAAGAGCCTGAAATTCTTAATAGAGCAGTCTAGAGAACTAAATGTGAAACCAAATGATGCTGCTGGACAGTGTGACAGTCCAGACAGTGCGAGCCCCTGCCTGCCCCCGTATTTCACTCACCAGCACAGGTGTGTGGCCACTGTGCAGCCCAGCAGGTGAACAACTCCAGTCAGGACTGTACCAGCCCGGGGTCTGAACAGAGCAGAAGAAGGCCTGGCACAAACCACAGGATGCTTTCAAAGTCTTACTGATCAGCTCCATGACCACATCAGTAATTCAAAGTAAAAAACATCAATGTGTAATGTCATGACCTTCACTATTTAGAGCCAGATATCATGGTTCAGTGAGAGGGTTTGAGCCAGTATAGCAAGGGACTCTGAAATCGCTAAGCACAGCTCTCATGGTTTGCACTGCTCCCAAAGCCAAGCCCTGGTGCAGAGGGAAAAGAGAAACAAGAACCTCATCTGTGGGCACAGATCCATGAGGCTTCCAAAACAGCAGTGTCGGGGGCTGGTCAGTGTTAGCACTCAGACTTCAGAATATCTGTATATGAGACTGGATTAAGCATTTTAGAACTCTATTATCAGCATGCTAAAAATATATTACTACCTTTTATGTACAAAAATGGAGATTTTCTCATGGATGCATTGTTATTTCACAACTGGCCTTTCCCCCACCCTCATGAAAGCTGACAGAAAAAACTGTCAATTAGTTGGTTATATCTTAGATGAAAAAGATGACAAAATATTGCCAAAGATGCAGTACTTAAAGGGGGTACACAGTAGAACACATATATACTGGCAGCCCATGGCAAGTTGTCACAGCTTTAAAAAAATGGTGAAATCTAAGACAAAACTATAGATTCTTTTCCAATTTTAAATTCACTATTAGAAGCTGAGAATGAAGAGGCCTTTTGATTTAAATCATGTACTTATACTTGCCATAGTGGTGATATTGTGGCCATGGTGATGATCTAAGAACATCAGTAAAGCAACCTCTGCAGGGAGAATTAATACTTTTTATTAGATATCTGAGAGGGTGGGAAAAGTTTGGGGCATGTTTAGATCTTCTTGTCTGATTTTCCTAGTATACTAGTTGGTCTAATATAAGCTCTTATTTCCCTGTGTAAGCTTTGTCTGATTATTTAAATCAGTCAAACAAAAACAGGTACCCACTTAAAAACTCCTTATTAAGTCAAATGAGCATTTAGGGGGTTTTGCCACCCACAGATGCCAAAGCTAATATCCAGCAGAGACATGTCATTCATTAGTATAAAAACCTCATACCAAAGAGATGTGTTGTATGCTTTCAATTAGCAGATGAAATGCAAAAAGAAGTTGATTCAGTGGAATTAACAAAACAGAAAAAAAATCAAGCATTATTATCTATAATAACACCTAATAATACTACATTATTAATGGTTATAATTAAGATGGAACATTCTAACAAAAGTCCTCACACTGATTTTTAAAAAGAATACATGATACATTCCAACTTTGAATACATTACTGAACTCTAGAAATTTGATACAACAAATGTTATTTTTCATATACGATGTAGCTTCAAGGTTTCCAAAACAGGATGAGAACAAGATAAAAAGCTGCAACAGCCATCTTTTTTTCCCCTGATATTTAGTTAAAATAATTAAATCATCTTTAATTTTAAAAATATTTCTACATTAAATGATTATTTAACAATACTTAAAGAGCTTGACACTTTTTTGCCTAGGAGATTAGGTCTCTCATTATACTACTTTGCCCTATTTTTAACCACAGAGAAATACCAAAAGCACAAGTACCAGAATGATTTCCAGGAAAAAACAGCTTTGAATGTTTTCCTTGGTGAGAAAGAATTTAAAGTTTTTGACTTCAAGAAAATACTGCAATGTTCCCCCATTTTCACAGACTTCAAGAAAAATTAAAAGATTAGTAGAATGGGCTACAGTCGAAAGCGCTACGGAATCTGTTTCCAAAACTGTTGATGAGTAAAAGGATTACAATTACTGTGTTTCAGGTAAATTTTTACATAAGTGGTGTTCTACTCTCTGCAGTCTCACAGAGACACCTTTAATGTGTTTATAAATTTATAAACATCTTTTCCAGGACAGAATTGTGCAAGAGGATGAGTAGTGGCATTTACCTACAGGGGAGAAAAGTGGGAAGAAAGATACGATCATGCCCTCTCACTAAGCCAAATATTAAATAATCATAAGGTCCTTTTAGCTTAAGTTACACTTTGAAAATATGAACCAGAAAATATACTAGAAAGTAAAATTGGTGCAAATCACAAAATTTTAACGTAGTCATTAACAGACACTATTTCATAAAAACAAGTTATTCACATAGGAAAATTTATTGCTAGATAAAAGATAAATCTGTTCTTAACAAAACCAGATTTCTTGTAATTTAATAAAGAAAAATTTCTAAATACATTTCTTGTGAAAACAGCATAATGAAGGCACATACTAGACATGCTTATTTTCTGAATTCAGTTCCAATTTACAGGAAATTAATCATAATCAGCCCTGCTGTGAACAAGCACAATTTCCACAGTTCAGAAACAAAATTGTGCATTTTCTCTTTTCTGAGACATATTCCCTACCATAATTATAGCATAACTGCACCATTAATTTTGCACTGTCATCCCATTTTGATTCCTGCATATTTAAAATAATCTTGTATACAGGTTCTATTAGTAAAAATAGCACCTAGACATTGATCCCACAAACTTGTCTGGTTTTCTCTATGTATAATATAGCTTCTGCAGGTAAGAGGAAAATGTTAACATAGGGGCAGCTATATCATTAATTCTAACATTATAAGAACTCTGTCTGTGCATGAATAGTAATCTAACAATTTAAAAGAAGTCACATTTTCTCGTGAAATCATGCTTTTATTTATTAAAATATCTAAGAATATGCTGTATTCTTCGACAGATCTCCTTAAAAATAAATAAATAACAAATTTCAAAGAAATCACGCCACCTTATGGCAGCAGTCAGCAACACTGACAGCTGGTATTTCACACACCATTCATGTTTCAACAAAAAATCCAAATACAGCCTTTTTAGACCTGTAAGCAATGCATGGTGTTCAGCAAATGCCATAAAAGAAACTCGATGGAACCTACTTACACTGTTCAATTTAGAAGATCAATTTGGGTGCCAGCAGGAATCAAACCCACAAGCTCAGAGAAGCATATTAACTTTCTAATTTCATGCTTAGATTATTACCTTATCCATTCTGCTAAAATAACTGGAGAAAAAACAAAAGCAAGCAAGTAGCCCATACAATGTGTTCATGGTCATTATTCCAAAGGTGGAGTCTCTAAGAATTTCCTGGTATTATTTCCTCTTCCACCAACCCTAAATAGATGCCCTGAAATAAACTAAACATGTACTAACAACATTGTGTTTTACTATACTTAGTGTAAGTGTACTTGGGACTAGTGCTGAAGCAGCAATGTTAAAGTTTGAACAAAAATTAAAACACCTCAACATTATTTTGGCATAAGAAGCTTTTGAAATTCTTTTCTGGATTGCTGTTTCTCCTGGTGGCTGGGATATCTAGGGTATCATTCACTTACAGCACGCAGAGCGAAAAAAAAGAGATTTCAAAGTGAAAAGAACTAGTTGGACAGAGGACAGTCCACACCCACATGGCTACATGTAGCAAGGGCATTAATCCAAACAGAGATTTTAATACAGATCATTCCTTTGTCCAATTCATATTGTGACCTAGAATGAAAGCTTCCCCTTCCAAAGTAACTGCTGTAACAACCAGGGCGTTGGGACCCAGATTGACTTATAATCCCTCCTGGTTGATGCTACTCAGTTTACATACACTAATGAATACCAACTTGGATATAATGAGAGAAAAATTGACTTTTTAGGCCAGTAATTATGACATTTTTCTAAAATTAATGGACAGTCCCAAACCTCAATTTTAATAAATATCTACGCTATGTAAAACAGCTTCAACAACAGAAATTAAATTTTCTCCTTGATGTTTAAAAGACTCAAAACATGAGATGTGCAAAAAACCTGCATGCAATTTCAATCTGGAAGATTGGAATGAACCATGTTTTTCCTGTTGCATGTGAATTACTAGCACTAGACTCTTTGGTATTCTGAGAGAATTCACTCTTACTGCAACAAGAAATTCTGTCAAAACTGGTAATATATAGCAACAAGCTTTTTCAATTTAGAAGAATCCCCATTTTCTGATTAAAAAGGATGTAGCTAGATGGTTCCCAAACCCCTTTATCCAGAAGTTCTTTCTGTGTTTAAGTTAAGCACTTACTGTGTTAAAGTTATGCGTGCAAAGAAATTAAGTATTCTCTATTACTAGAAAAAAAAAAAAAGGCAAGACACTTAAAAGCTTCAGATATAATATAAATAGACCATTATGAAAAATGACCTTAAAAACATCTGAGAAATAATTACAGTTCCTACCTGCATTCCCTAAGCATGCCAGAAGCTCCTCCATATATTCTGCTCCCTAAAAATCTTCTGCACTGAGCTCCCTTCTCCTTTAGTTCAGAGTCAGTGGAATGCTATTCTTCCTACATTTTCCCACAGTAGAAAACTCAGTGTCTCCTTGTTTCCTCCTCCCATCTCAAATGCTTTTAAACACCTCCTTCCCATTTAGAGGGCTCAGTGTGCCACATCCCCTCCCGTGCTGAGGAGCGCTGTAATACGGATTCCATGGCTCTTGTGCCAAAAGCTTGGCACAGATTTTTGTTTTTTCTCAACCACCAGCCTTCCTCCAGATAAGCATGGTACAGGGGTAAGGGAAGAATCTCTCCATTCACCTTTACATCACTGTGGGTCAGGTTTTCTGAGAAGGCCTGCTAGGAGAGAAGGTATAATGGAGCCATATTCCTAGAGGTGGTTCCTACAGCAGAACAGCAGGATGGCTTTTCATTCCTTGTTTTCTACAAAACCAGTATGGTTTGGCCACTGAGACTCAGACGTCAGCTAACGTTACACCAGATGTAAAAATAGCATAATATTACTCAAAAGAACCCAAAATCACCAAGCTGATTAGGAATTCCCTTTTCTCAACTGCTGTCAAAATTCATTAGCTGAACAAAGACCAGAATATGAAGAACATTTGATTTTTCTATATGATACATTAATTTCTGAAACATTACGAACATTTCGATCAGCAAAAATGTATTGTTTGTATTTACACAGGACCAGCTGTGATAGGAAAAATAAAGTCAGAATTCCCCACAGAAAGAATGGCCACTGCTGGCACCAATGTAACCTATTAAAGAAATACTGAAAAAGACAGGTTGATACCTGAAATCTGTATTCCCCTCACAAAAATGATAGGAAGTAACTCTATTACACTAATATATTACTGACTTTCTTTCAGCAGTTATCAGCATTATCTACTGGAAGCTCTCTAAGACTCACTTCTAAATTTTAAGTGAAAGTTAATTACCTCAAGGTCATCCAGAGAGCGAGTAATACTAAATCGCTTAGATCTTCCAAATGATCTTCGAGCAGAAGAACGTGGGGGAGGAGCCTGATTTAATCCCATTGAATGTCCAAATTTTGCACCCTAAACAAAACAGAAAATATATATTAATTTACTTCTTTAATTTTAGTACACTGCTGATCATAGTGACAACATCTGAATTTTACGTAAATGGATTTGCAAACCTGTAACAGGACCACAATTTCAAAACAAGTTGGTCATTTGCCATGCCCCTGTAAAATCACATACTAAAATTCATTAAAGTTGGCTTTTCCAGTCTCAAGTCAAATATCTTAAACATTCAGCATTATGTTACTGTATAAACATGAGTCATCAGTTAGGTTGCTAAAATGTACACATGATACATGTCAGTAATAAAAACAAGATGATCCTAGCTTTTTACTGTCTTAACTGGAAACTATTTAACTACAAAATATTTGGGTTTTCTATACGAAATTACCATCCTAGAAATCATCTCACCCAGCTTCTGTTGGAATGTTTCTCCACATTTTTGAAAATCTTACTTTCACTACTCCTTTTTTTAAAGCCTTGCTACTGCGAAGTCCAAGTTTTTAAATCACACAGTACAAAATTGCAGGAACTTTTGTTCTGAGGAAAGCAACTACCTCACTTGGATGCTCCATTACTAGAATTGGTGCTGCAGTAATTAAACCTAATGGTTTTCTCTTGTCCCCATAATCATGCTCTTTCTCCTTAAAGAGTCACCAGATGTCAGTTAAGCTACTCCGCAGGTACATATCAAGTTTATGCCAAATGGCAAAGTGTAAGCTTAAACCTAAAATTAGGCACACAGTCGGTGACTGGTGCTAAGCAGATGTACATAAACTCACTACATTACAAAAACTTGTGATTATGTGCCTGAAATTTTGGATTCCTTTTACTGTAACATTCAGTGTGGGGAAAATTCCTCCCTGTCTACTGATGCTTTTTTCCTTTAGAAAATAAAAGACTTTAAATCAGAGCAAATTCCCCTCTGTTTTATGTCAGCATCTTTCTTCATTATAGTAAGCTTAAAAATATATTTATTAGTACTTTTATAATTGCTCATTTGGCAGATTTGTAATATTTATTAAATTTTCTATTTGTGTTCATTTCTTCCTCTGGGCAAGTTTCTGTGCTCTGAGTTCTGAAATATTTTGGTCTCCCTTTGATCACTCATTGGAAAGTCTATACACATCACATTAATCAAAAGAACAACCACAAATTTCGCATCCTCATAACCTCATGCCAACAAGTGCTCATACAAAGCACAGAAGAGCAGCCAGAGCATTATACAGCCTTGGAGATGTCTGCCTGTTTGCTAATTCCCATGGAGACAACACTATTCTATAGCAACTGGGCTCTGGCCATCACCAGGGTTCACAACAGATTGTGTTTACAAGCCCAAAGAATTGTCAAGACATAACAGGAATCAGTTTTTAACAGGCATCCAAAGTACGTAGTAGGGTTCATCCCCTCAACAGGCTTGAGAGTCCAACTTCATTCAGGATTAAAAGTGATCCATCTTTCTCTGAAATCTCTTTCCCTCCCACTCTTCAATTTACTAAGGGGTTTTTTTTGTTGTTGTTGTTGATTGAGAAGTAAATTGAGTGGGTTCTGCCAAAGAAAACTGGAAATCTGGTAACTGGAGATTAGTTTCCAAGGGTTTAAGAGAGCATTTAAAAGTGCAGTATAAACAAGCTGAGATGGCTTTTGCTAAATGATCAAATAAATGTGAAGAGAGGAAAACTGCTCTCTGTAAATGTTCACAAATAGCATCCACTGGAATGAGGACAGTTTCTGTCCTTCTGAGCATCTTTTTGTGCAACTTTTAAAACTATCTGTTCATGCAGGCAGGTACTGCTGAGGTGGCTCACACCTGCCTCACGCCTTACAGCCACACGAGTCTTTCCTCTCTGAATGGAAAGCTTAAGCCCAATGCAGTCATCTGTGCCACACAGTTAACTTCACCTCAACCCCTGACTTAATTCAGCAGGATCCATTACTATTGCTGCACAGCTGATCAAAACATCAACAAGGCTCCTCCTGTACGAATATGTTTCTGTTAAAACAACACTAATATATGTGCACAGCTACTCAGTTGCACCACTAGTCATGTACAGCCATGCTAGTTCTGCAATTTTTAGATTTTTAAATTTTTAATCTGAGAATTAGTGATAAAACTCTCAGACTACCAACAACTCAGCAAATTAGTACAACTGGTACTTTGAACCTAAGGAAACAGTTACATAGTATGGATTCTTCTTAATGGCCTTTGATGTGTTTCTTAAAAGTAGATGCATCTCTCAGAGAACTTCATCTTTCATTGAAAAAAAAACATGGTGAAAGGAAAAAAGCTGAAAAACTATCAATAGCAGACATATCTATTCAGAACAATGAACACGTTTTCACTATTCATTGTATTTCATACAAAAAAAAAATAATATAAACTGTCCAGTATGTATTTAAAGAGTAGAGACTGCAATATATGATTCTGGGAGGTTGAGACAAGCACTCAAAGAACATGCATTCAAAAATTTTTTTAAACAGTAACATTACAAATTGAAGGAAGAGGAATCAACTGCCTAAAGACAAAGCTAATTAGGTTCCACTGAGAAGCAGATTCTAGATAAGATTAATTATCACCAGATGTCCCATTTTGGAAGTAAACACTGCTTACCTATTTGTGGCCAGAAGCACAACAAAGAGAAAGAGGGAGAGTGGACAGAAACCACTTGCAAATTGTGGTAGTAGAAAAGAGAAAGTAAATTAGTATCTAATCAAAGTTTTTATTTATGGTTTTTGACATACTTATGCAAAACTCACTACTGAGCCCTGGATGGAACAGTAAAGATAAGAGCAGGGAAAAAAAAAGAGACCCCCAAGAATAAAACAGTGCTTAAGTAATGATTACAAAATACAAAAAGGCACTGAGCTAACTATTTCCCCAACCCATCTGGATAACAATTGCAATTAAAAAAATATTTTCAACTGACAAAAATCTCTTCCTTGCTCTGGAAAAATCAAACTATTAATCTAGGAAATTAAGGAAGGCATTACTAAAAAGAAAAAGAAAAAAAAAAAAGACTGCAATTCACAAGTATTTAATTTCCTGGGAAGTCTCCCTTTTCATCTTTTCTTGACTCTATTCCATTCAGACTATGAAGGCAGACCTCCTTCTCCAGATCAATTTTAAAAATTGCTGTGCATACACACACGCACACGAATAAGGAAAGAATCACGTATCTTAAGCAAATAGCACCAAACATTTTGGCAAATGATTTTCATGGGACCCTAAAGAGCTGGAAATAAGAGCATCCATGACTTGAACAGAAAACAGCCATTGAAACTAAAATGTACAAATCAGCACTGCTAAAGAAATCCACAGTACTTGAGCACAGAGAGATTGCTAGTGCAGTGACTGATATTAATGTAATTTTTGCAGTCTGTTAGCCATAAGGAAATTACCATACTTCTAAAAGCCTTTATTACACTATTAAACAGATATTAAAAACCACTAAATTATCTACAAACATTTCAGAACAATACATGCAGGACCAACAAAACGGCCAGGTTGGAGCAACCTGGTCAAGTGGAAGGTGCCCCTGCCTATGGCAGAGGGTTTGGAACAAGATGATCTCAAGGTCCCTTCCAACCCAAACCATTCTACGAAAAATATGCTGTTTCATTCTCTGTTAGCTGCCAAACTAAAACACTGAAGTTTGCCACATGAACATTATGCTGTAGGGTTGTTTAGGTTTCTTTTTAAATACAGATTGCTTATAAGCCCTAGAACTCTTTATTATCCTATCTTAAAAGATTGTCTTTTTAAAACAATGTTGCTAAATCTATAAAACTCTAAAAATATCTAGACATTCAAAAAAAGTCTAAGAAATTCTATTAGAAATTAGAGACCACTTCACATTTCACTTAGTGCCTTCATTCTAGGAATCCAGAAGGCAACTGAAAAGCACAGAAATTTGAAATTGAAATCGAAAACAGAACAGTGAAAAGCAGTTCTACAGCAATACGTGCTCTCCTATTTGCAATACAGATACTTACAACCCTGCTACTACTATCTATCACGGTGAAAGTATAAAAGAACATCTCTAAAAGCCTTTATCCTGTTGTGATTTAGCAGATGGAGAGGAAAAACAACAAAGGATTAAAGGAACTAAAGTACTGATGCTCTAAAAAAATTAATTCCTTTTCCTACTTTTCAAAAAAGTAAAAATTATGAACTAGAATGGATTGAAATAGCAGTTAAATGTATAATCATAAGAGAAAAAGGACAATGAATGGGGTCTGTGTAATTTATTAGTTTTTTAATAAACTATTAGATCACCCCTTTTTCTTAGGCTAACAGGAAATGGCAAGTGCAAATACAAGGAGAGCACTGAAAACAGGTCACCAGAGGAGGACTGATGTAACAGCATTTTGTGAATGTGTCCAAGTGAGAATGGTTTCTGTCTGAGAACAAGAAAGGTGTACAAGAAAAGTACAAATGAGAAAGTAGAAAATGTTGTACTTCATGTATTAGCAAGACAGGGGGAGTGAAGAAGGACATGACTCATGTTAGACTGCAAACAGACAGACAGAAATAACAAAAAGGCTCCAGAATAAGATGATTTGCACAACTCTATTTAAAGATAGAACAAAAAAGGATGGGCTCTTAAAAGTATTTTTAACTGATAAACAAGTTAGGCAGCAGTTCCATACAACGTTTTTGGCAGCTGTGGCAGCTTAAAGGCTTTGCATGTACCTTTGACCACTCATGCAAGCTCATGAATTGCAGCAGGCTGTCCCCTCATCTCCACTAACAGTAAACTAGAGTGTACAAAATGAAATAATCCTGTTTCTAAGGCAGATCCACAGACAGTCATGCCAGCACAGCTCATGATATTCCCTGCCAACTGTGGCCTGAGCACGACAGGAACTCTTTTAAGCTGGAACTACCAAAGAAACGCAACGTGAAACTATGACAGCCAATACGTGACTGTAACCTGGAGCCTGAGTGCACAGAAACAAATTGATGAAACCTTATCAATTATTCAGAACATGAAGAAACAAAATACCTTTAGAAAACACCTTCAATTAGCTTAAAGGAATTCCCAGCTGTAGCACGAGCTGTACCATGCTCCTTCATATTCCAGCAAATGCACTTATCAAGTATTATAACTTTGTATAGAAATATCATACCCAACAACCTGACATTTCCATTTTGTGCCAAATAGTCTTTGTGCTTCTCTACAGTTATTGTCTGGATATTACTAATAAACTTCCTCTCCTCTGGTGCCAGCTCCAAAGCTGAAGCTGCAGGAAGGGGGTAATGAGGAGGGACACAGACAGCTCTTGGAGTACAAGAGATTAAGGAAGGCAGGGAATTTTTGTCATAAGTTCAGGCATCCCTGACAACGAAAAAATACAGTGAGCTGGCAGCAGGAATCCAGAAAGGGGAAAAAAGAAGAAAAACTGTGAGGCTTTAGGCCAACTTTACAACTTCCAGCAAATTTACTCTTTTCATGGAAAACACAGAGTTTGTGAATCTTGAGAGGAAACTAAAGGGACTAAATCTGATGGAGCAGAGATTTTGCCTGCTCTGTGGAAGGGCAGAAAGAAGGAAAGGTAAGAAATAAGAGAGGAAACTCATCTAAAAGGTTTGAAAAGTGCTAATAAAACTGATCATCTACATTTACAGAATTATGCTTTCAAAACTGTTTCACAACAAAAGTTAATCTCTGAAGATTTGTTCACAAGCATGTGAGTGAAGTAATTTTAAAAGTTTAAATGTTTGATGAAAAAAGCATAAGAAAGTAATTAAATGTCATGAGCAAAGTTCTAGGAGCTCCAAGACAAAAATATCATTATGGGTATGCACTAATTTTTATAGATAATGTTTTTCCTCCTGTTCAGGTGGAACAAGTACACTATCCTGACCATTTAAGAGAATACAAAAGGGCCATGCACATATTAGAATGGTCACACAGAACTGCTTGACTCAATTTAAGAAGCTCAACCTATTAAGGAGCTCAACAGAATTTGGTACATGCTATGTGTCACAGAATTTAATCACACTAACTATAAAATCATCAAATTTTAATTTGTCCTACTCCTATTTCCAGCTATTGAAGCTTTTAAAAAACTTTCACTGTTTTCAGGTTTGATTCTACGACTTTGTATGGTAAAGTGCATATCAGTTTGGAACCCAGATACACTGACCTTGTAATTTGAAATTTCTGTGGATATTCAAAATTTGCCAAATTTAATCACGGCTGTTGAGCTCTTCAGCAGAAGGGTCAGTCTGGACTGGCAGTTCATCTTTTAAAAAAATGAAGGTTTAAGACTTCAGAAAGAAAGTTCCTAATTTAGACGTTTCTGAAAAGGGATGGGAAACAGGGATGCCCCAGCAAGGCCAATAAAGTGCACAAAATCTCAAATAGTGAAAGAATCACAGAAAAAAAGCAGTTGATGCAAATATTATTCTGCCATCAATATTAGTCTCAAATCCTGCCCTGGACCACGCAGCTTTATCCTCCTTTCTTGTCCTCTCCCATCGCCAAGCATCCGTTCTCCTGACCACCACCCGCCCCTCTGGAGCAGTGCAGAGCAGACCAGACCCTGACCCCACTTTGCCCCTCAACCCACCTGCCAGCATCACATGCCCCCCACCCAAAACTGACAGTGAAACTCGCAGTTCTTGTAAAATGAGGGTCTGTGGGGCCTGAGAACAGGATGGATTGAAATACGGGATATGTTGGGTGAGGACTGCTTGTATTCTGAAAGAGATAAAGGAATCTGGGGGTGCACTGGGAAAAGAACTGGCTGTGGTCCAGTCCTCTGGCCCATAACAGGAAGCAGTAAGTGCTAGGGTAGAGGTATCTATGCTGATAGAGAGGGCTCCAGATGCTGTGGACAAAACCAGAATGAAGTGACACCCTTCAGGCTGCCCTGCACTGGTGCCATCGTCATGGAATGACAGCACCTCATAAAACCAGATTAGGGGAGAGAGGGTTAATTTGAAAAGGTTTATCATCATTCAGACTTTACTGTCAGCTTTCCTGCAGGCTTTAATTACACTGCAATTCCTGTAATTTTTCTTTTTTTTTTTTTTCTGTTGGGGTATGCCAGGATGACAAAGAATTCAAATGCTATTATTCACCAGTGCTGATCAACAGATTTGATGACTTTTAAGAATACTTCTTTACTAATCAGATGATAATGACACATTTCACTCCCTTCTAACCATTACAATAGCATTTTGAATGCCATTTTGGCCCATGATACAATGAAGAATGTTCTAAAATTTCATGCAAGATCTATATGGACTCCGAGAAGACACAGAAGAGAGACTGTCCTGTCATGCCAAACATTCAAGTAAATGAAATTTAATGTTTGTCTCCTGTACTAAGGATATTAGGCATAAAACATTGACCCTTCAGTACTATCCTAGTCCCTTTCCAAGGAAAAAAAAAAAAAATGCAAATGTTGATCTTATTTATGCAGATTAAAAAGTAACATCATTTTCTCAGTATAACTAGATAAAAGCATCTAAGCTGGAAGCCTGGTAGTTGGAATTTGCAGAGGAACAGAAAGACCTTAATTACAATTATGAAAAAAACTTTTGGATGGGAGAAGACAAAGCTGACTTCTTATTGGAAAATAAGTGCTTGGTGGTTGAGGTTTAAAACAAAATAAAATCACCAAAAGACAATACAGAGTAAGATTACTGGTTTTTCTCATGAAAAATATTAGCAGGTATGCAATGAAACCCTATGGAAAGTACACTTAACGATGGAGTGTTTTCTTTCCACACTATTAAACTGCAGAACATATAAGTCAAGTGATATCAGGAATGCCAAAAGTACAAGTTCAGGTAAGTTTTAGCAATTCCATATTTATTTCTGTTAATTAAAGATCTTTGTTCCAGATGGACCTATTTCTTCTCCAGTGAAAATCTGGTATTTTTCCACTCCTTTCCTCCTCTATATCTTCTCAACTGCAAGGAATTCAGATCTTCCTTTTTACAGACAATAACTTTATAATCTCCCATCTCAAAGCTTTTATGTTTAAAACATAAAAATTAAGCCATTTTTCATTATTTCAGTTCATTCTGTGCTATTTATTTTTCTCCATGGTATTTTCTTTGTAGCACACAAATTTGAAATGAGAACATTTCACAAAAGTCAACATCGCTCTACAGATATTTACTGTCCAGATTTTATCTAATTTCTTTTTCAGAGAAGTGCAACCAGCATTATTTGGGTTTTTTATGCACTTTAAAGAGTCTAGAACCATTTAAAAAATATTTTTAGAAGATTACAATTCATATGAAAAGGCTGGATGAAATTACTACATATTTAATTGCTTTACATTTTCTCAAAGTAAAAATCACAGGACCTATTTCCTATAGATGCCTCTTTGCAGATTAATTCACATTAGCACATTCTCAGATCTAGCTTGGTGCTTGGGATTATTCTTGAATTCTCTTTAAGGCATATAGGTACACCTCAAATGAGATCAAAGCCTATAATTCCAAAAGTTAACATTAAATTGTACTGCATAAGAATAGCAATCCAGCTGCCATTAATTCTGCTTTAAAAACATCTGTGGTGAAACAATTTAAGCTAGTGAGCAAACAGAATTCTAAAGGAAAGGGAAAAAAAAACGTAATTATACAACAAAAAACAAATATGGGAACCACAAAGCTTTGCCAACATTGTCTCTGCATCTAAAATATCTGCTTTGCAGTTAGTTCACCATCCAGTTACCAACACTAAAAAACTGCAATTCTTGGATCTGAAGCAAATTCCAGATTTTCATTTTAAAAAAAAAAATCATTTTTAACTTGAACAGAATATCTTTTTCAGTAACACTTGCTTTGGAAACAAAGACAACTCTGAAGTCGTTACAGTTAAACTTCTGATCAAAACAGAGTAATACTCACCTAAGAAATAGATTAGCAAGGAAAGATGCATCAGTGAACCCCGCAGTACTGCTTATGTGTCTTCTCTCCTCTACATGTTTACAGTATTTTCAGTAGCTTAAGTTATGAAAGTTACAAAGCAGTTGTTGTATTTTATGGTTTAAAAAAATACATACATACTTCAATGCTATTGTTCAGTCAGTCTCATACAATAAGATTTTCTATTTTGTCTTCCTCTAAGAGCTACAAATAGGATCCAACTACAAATTCACACTTTTCATTAGCACAAACAATAACGTGATCAAGATAGAAGTGCAACAAGTGTGAAACAGTAAAGGATTTCTAAAAGTCAATACCCAAAATTTTAAAAAGCTCTTTAATTACATTTTTATAGATTTGCCATATTCACTTGGAAGAAACCTAGCACCCAAATGCTAGTTATCAGGTTCAGATTGTAAAACCTCTTTTGATCTTCAATGTTATACTCACTGCCACAACATTAAAACAGACTTTTATAAAAAAGAGAATAATGAGAGGTCAATGACTAGGATTCTGTCCTCATGGAGAGAGAACTCAAAGACTAAACTGACTGTTATGAAGCTTTCCAGTGGAAAAAGGAGTATTTTCCCAGTAAAACTTAATTTAAAACAGTAATGAGTAGACATATTTTTGGCCAGGCACTAGCTCAAAAACAGAGAGTGAGGGTTGAACAAAATCAAATGTATTATATTAATTTAATCTAGAGAGAAAGGAATGCTTCCCTGTTCAGCAATTTCTTAAGTCCCTTGCCAATTCTAACATCCCCTGATGTTTTCATATTGCTTATGGTGCTTTTCATTTGCGTCACCCAAAAATCATGCAGAAGAGTGAGTAGGTAAGTGACTGGAACTTAGTGGGATGCTAAAGAAGGTGGAAATAGCAATGCAACAGCAAAGGCAGTACAGTGCAACTGGAATTACAAACCAAAAAGCAGGAATTATACCATTCCCACTGAAACCATAACCAGGCCCTTCACAGACCTCACGAGAGCACACACCCTACCCAGCATCAGCCTTAGAGTAATTCAAAAGTTTGTTGCCACCAGAAATCTTCCTTAGTTGTTTTCTGATTGAAAGGCACCTTGCCTTCCATGATTTGCCTTTTCAGTAAATTTCAACAACATCATCAGGCCTCTCACTACTTGTTTTAGTCTAAGACATACAGCAGACATGGATATAGCCAAAATATTCTCATTAGGTGTTTCAAAAGAAATCTGTTCACATGACACTTTGAAGAATCACCAGAAAAGTGAGTTTCAGTACAGGAAATAGTTTGAGAGGTGCATGGGGCCAGAGATATCTTCTAGTAAATCTCAGTCAGAAGAGGTAGACTAGAACCAAAACTTCCCTGATTTAGTTCTCCTCTTCCCATGTACAGAAACCACTTTAAAAGATTTTAAAAAATTAAAATATATAGTAATCGTGAAAGTATATGTTCAGTAATTTGGGGATAACTCATAATTACAACATTTTAAGGAAAACTAAAAGCCTCATGCTTTCCACTAACAGCAAAAGCAGCCATTTTTAACTATTTTCAATTATTCACATTTATATTGAATTTTAAATTGCTTTACAGCAGTGTAAAGAAAATTAGTATTTTAAAAGTGGGTTTGCCAATTATCACAAAATCAGTCACAATTCTAGTTTGTGGACTGAAAACATCATCAAAAGGGAAAACAAAGGTCAGAAAATGTGTTTACTTGCTTGTAACCTGAAGTCTGAAATGCCATGTCTATTCCTACTCACAAGAAGCACTTCCCAGGCTCAGTTCTGAAAGTGCAATTTTAAACAGATATGTTCACTAGCACTTTCTCACATCTGCTCTTGCATGCTGTACAATTCACAAATGTTTTGTAAGTGCAGCTATAAAAATCTGGAAATAGTTTATGCCCATCTTACCCCCCACTAGCACTGTACAGTACAGTATATTTTTTGGAATTACATGCTGGGATCATCAGTGTTTATCTGCACAGCAGTTCTGCTAGAGCGGAATTGCATCCAGGAACTCATGTGTAATGAAAATTCCAAGGAAGACAGTGTTTAATAAGGAAGTACAGAGTACATCACCAAAACCTCTGACTCTAGTAACCTTTTCTCCCTCTAGTGGCTTCTACATTCCCACTCATAGGATGTATTACCTTCAGTATTGATGTACAAGACAAAAAAATTCCCACAGCTAAAAGCAATTTAAGGATTGTTCTGCCAAATGAAGACTTAGACTCAGCCACTAGGTTGTAAAAATATGAATTTAATCCTATGTGGCCACTTTATATCCTTTATTCCGTGACTGGAATGAGTCTGAGCAAGTTGTGTAAAATAAGTCCTTGCCACTTAAAAAGGTCACAGGAAGCTGAGGACGTGTGGTTTTCTAGAACATAGGATCTAACCCACCTGAATAATGGTTTGGAATGGCCAGTTTTACCTCTTCCCTTCACACAAAGCAGAAAGAAAATCTGAATTTCTGAATTTCTCTATTATGAAAATGAACTAGTGCTCTCAGATGCAAACACAGATTTTCGCTATTTCTGCAGTAGCTGAAGAAGTACAGAGGTATGTTCATCAGTAAGACATCCTCTGACTATTGTCATTAAAGATTTAAGTGGAGAACATTGTACAATTTCATCTCTATGAATTTCTCCAAATAACTTTTATGAGCTTTTCTCACCACTTTCAACAGCCTTCAATAATACTGAAAAACGATATTAAAATGCAAAAGAAGTTCTGTAGCCTTAATGAAGAGATTAAATGCTAAAGCCATGTAGGAACATTTTAAATGTGTCTTGCAAACAAATTTGTTATTAATCAAGGACAGATTGCCTATTTTATTATCAGATAGACTTTAAAGGGAACATTGAGATACTTGGTGTTGGTCTATCCTGATCTGAGCGATACAGCGGGTGAAATATTATTACCCTTTACCCACATATAGAACATCTTTCATGTTCTATAAGTGTAACATTTTCTATGAGATTTTAATTAGTATAATCTTGACTTCCATGAAATAGATGTTTCTGGAAAAAATCTAATCCATGTTACTATCACAGAAAACACTGCAGACACAAACTTATTACCGAGACCCTGAAGGAATTTCAGCAGTATCCAATGCAGCTGGTTCAGCTTCCAAAGAGCACTTGGGACCAACATCCATAACACACCTGCACCAGGTGCTGCATTTAAAGAAGCCTTTTCCTTGATCCATCAGCAGAGATCATGAAGCATGCAGACTTCAGGGCAGCAGACAGAACTGATTCTTAGTTGGTTTGGGTGGGCAATGTTTACAAATTTAGTGTTTCTGTTTGGCTAACTTCTATTTGGTTTTTGAAAGTGTGAATCGTATTTAAGAACACTTGAAATTTAATTTTATTGTGGGTCTGGAAAACATTGCTGCCTGTAGCAGTGTTCACCTTAACAACGCACTAGTATATAATTATTATACATACTAGGGTTGGGGGGTTTTTTATTTTTTTTTTCAGCACAAAAAGCATGGTATATAGCATAGTTATATACACAGTTATACACTAGTGTGTTGTTAAACTGAACACTCAATAAGCACAGAATGACAGAGCTTCCTGAAGGCTAATTTGGAGTACAAGATTCTGTCTTTCACTGCAGACAGCAAACATTTCAGATACAAAACTGCTACTAATTCTTTTAGTATCAGACCAATGGCCTCCACTTGAGTAGAATTCCAGTTATCAACAACAGACTCCCCCGGGATTAGTTCCCTCAACAGCAAAATGTGTATGTCACAAAGGGTATGCAATCATGCTGAATACCTCTCCCACACCTTTTTTTGTTTTTTAAGTCTCCTCATTTTGCCTAATAGTAGACAAAACAAGTAGATGAAACAGCAGTTTGGAATAAAATTTTAATTATTGGCAGAATGTTAGATTTGTGACCTACCACTAACAACTAGTTATTTATGTCAGTTTTTAGCGCTGCTTGTGTTGAGAGGTTTGCTGGAGTGAAGTTTTGTAATAAAATAGTCTTATTCAGTTAAAAGTGTATAATCCAGGTTTTTGACTAATGATTAGACTACATCTCCATCTATAAAAATAGATACCACTAAAATAACTTTTGCAAGCCAGCCTTCTACAAAAAGGAACCAGACTAAAGATGCAGACTGTTTCCACTCTTTTGCAGTTGAAGGTCAGAAGAAACTGAAGTTGCTAAAATGTCATGCCTCCTTTTCATTTCAGAGCCACTGCAACATTTGGAAACAATGAAGAGACAAGAAAAAAAGTGAGAAAGCCCTAAGAGACAACAGACAACACTTCCAGCAGAGGTACAATTCCAGAGCTGCACTCAATTAAACAGGAATATTCAAAGCCTCTGCAAAACAGAGAGAAACTTTTACTTTCTTCATCTGAAATTCTGTAAATTATATAATGCATGTTTAAATTTCAATAAGCAAATATGGTGTAAAACTACCATAGGTAGCTGGGTTTGGGTGAGGGTTGTTTTTGATACTGTTAAGAAACAATACCAACATAGTCTTACCTTTTTATCTTCTTTACATTTCCTGATACTGTGAGGAGGGCCAAATTTGTTCTGAATGCAAAACATCTTCTTGGACCATTCATTTTTGTGAGATTTTAGCTGTGGCTGACCAAAGCTGCCATCAACTCTGTATCTGTCAGCTGGAATCTTGCTCATTGGTGGGGGAAGGGTCCCACAGTTCACACTTGACCAGCCGTCCGTAGAATCAGTGTAGGACTCCTGGTCGCTGGCACTTCCATGCTGCCACTCTTGTAAAACATGCACAGGCAACCACCTCTGATTGCCCGTGCCTGCAGCATTTTTCTTTGATGGGGGTACTGAATTTCGGGAGGAAACCAATGGAACTTCAATACGAGCAGAAGGGCTCAAGTGTTTGCTTACATTTTGGGACTTATCATTCTGAATTACTTCTAAAGGGATGTTTCCCTCTTGCTCATGACAGAAGCCATTCCAATGGGAAGCAGGCTGATTTTGTCCCCTTCCTACTGGATTTTCCCATATACTGCTAGGAATGTGTTTACTTGGATTGGTCCCTAAATCAACCACCAGAACTCTATTATTCTTTTCTTCTTGGTTGAAATTTCCAATTCCACTATCACTGTTACTGCTCGTGCTATTGTTTTGATGAGCATCTGCATCACCATCAAGGAAAGCCCTCGCACGCATTCCCTCAATCAATTCCCCCATATCCCTATACAGGACAGAAATAAACTGCAGGACAGGTAGAGATGATGTTGGAAACTCCAGACAGCCGTTTGTATCTGGATCCGCTGTACATTCCAGTCCAAAACGTCTTGCTATACCCTGGTGAATTTTATGATGAAATAATTCAGGATCCACCATAAAAACATGGCAAGATGTCCTTAGGACCCCTTCATCTTCCTGAGCCAAGCTTGCATCATCATTTGTCTGCATTGTAACTAGCCCAAAGAATCTTCTATCATCCGGGCAAACGGCACTGAATGCCAGTTTCTCTGCAGGATATTCGGCCACAACACCCGATTTGTCGCTGCAGAGCTGAATACAGTCATGCATTATCTTCATCATCACCAGGGAATGGATTTTTTGCTCTGCCCGCAGACGTCTCATGCACCCGCGAATGGCCTGCAAACTCTCCGTTTCCAAATTCGAGGTTGTTGAAGGAAGTTCAATTGAGCCTAAGTAACCTACGATCATGGCAACATTCAAAATGCTTGCATCTAATCCAAAGTCTTCTGCACTCTCCAGTCCAATTCTAAAAACTGAATCATCATTCAGAGCTTTGGCTATTTCTTCCTTTGACAGTAGGTTTGGATTGCTTACACTTTCATTGCCAGTTTCATATTTAATAGCAGCAGAAACTGAAAATGACCTTTGTTTTGGTGCAGAATTATCTGAGTTACCAGCACAAAGAGCAGGATTCTCAAAGATCATGTTGAAAATGCCACCAGACTGCATTTCTTCAACAACTTTCTCTGCTCTATTTATACCCAAAGCTTTAGAATCAGGTTTGGGTTTCAGCCACCCCTTCCCATCATAAAAACCAACTTCTTCATCGCTTGAACATGAATCTATATGACTAATCCCTTCAGCAATAACCATGTGCAGGACTCCAGAACATTTCCCTATAAGTTTCACTACATCTTCATGAGAGGCTTTTTTCACATTGATTTCATTAACCGCAAATATCTGATCTCCTGCTTTAAGTCCAACATAATCTGCAGGGCTTCCTTTCATCACACAACTAAGAACACATGGAGCTTGCCCAGAAAGGGTAAACCCATAACCTGCTCTTCCTCGAGCAACTTCCACACTTCTTATCCGTGGAGGAGCGTGCATGTTGAGTCGACGCTTGACTGTTTCTCCTGGTCTATACATTTTGGATCTTTTTTCCTGAAATAGGAAAACTTTTATTTAGTCCAGTTTTTTGTCATGTTTCAAGACTATCACTCCTTCATCTGATGAAGATCTAAAGAGAGAAAGAAGAAAAAGACGTTTTAATTCTCACCATACTTCAGGTTTTTTAGTACCCACTATTCCCTTTACTGTTCAGAAAAATTGCTAGCCATCTCCACCAAAAACAATTGCTAGAGAATTAACAAAACACTCAAAACAGCTTGAAAAGAATAGGTACCACAGTCATAATTGTACTGATGAGAAGGGAGTGGCAAATGCAATTAAAGTAGCTGTCCAAAGATATAACGACAAAGAACAGAATCTAAGTCTTTTGATGTAGCCAGTGTTTTTTATACTGAGCATGTTATGTCTTCCCCAACTCCTCCACGTTACCTACAATTCAGTGATCTTCTGGCTTACTGCACTACAGCATGACTACTGCAGTTTGAGCACAGAAAAATTCCTTAATGAAGCCCATCCATCCTTTCCCAGCAAAATGAAAATGAGAGCTTGTGCTCGTCTACTCAGCTACACCTCAGCCCCTTTACACTCAGTGTACAGAAACAGGTACCACATGTATCATGTAAAACAGATTAATTACTCCCAGAGCTGCCTGTATCTCTCCAGTGACTGTAAAGGCAGCATAAAATAAGTATCTCAAACTTCATCTTCCTTACATACATTTCCCTTACATACGCAATGACAAATGGGCATTCAGCCATGTATCAGACCAAAGGGATCCAAGATCAGATTTACTGTTACACCCATCAACTAATCTACTCAAAACAATTTGTTAGATAGCAAACACTGTAAAAATGCATTTCAGACCATCATTCCAACATCCATGTGTTTTAGTTTAGCTAAAAAAAAAAAAAAAAAAAGAGGAAAAAAGAAGGAACTCCACATGCTGCCAGTATTAATCTAGTCATGACTTCACAATTAACATATAACAGCTTTATAAGAACAGCAAGAAATAGTAGATTTCACTGCCTTTTGGTGTCGGCACTGAAGTCTGGATGCCTTGTTCTAAATATACTTAGGCAAATTCCATTGTTTTAGAGAGGGTTCCCCCCCCAAGCTGGTTAAAATGCATAAAAATGTCTAACTCAATAAAAGAAATGACAACTTGTTCAACTTTGAAACTATCCCCTTGTTGCATGAGAACCCTCACTTCCATAGGTCTGGAGGATGGCTGACAGAAACAACCATGGGACTACAGCTACATAAAATCACAACAAACTCCACCTGAGAAAGCGAGAACTAAGCTGACAATAATTACTCTGAGTTGGTCCACAGGTTTATTCTTAATTCAGTCACATTGTAACATACTAAAGTGTGTAAGGTACTTGAAAGCAAGTATCTTGTATATGTGGGCAAATGCAGGCAACATTTTAGATAAATACATTCACCAAAAGATATAAATATACACACACACAGAGACAACCCATTTCTTTATCATATCGAAAGTGCTAAATTAGTGATGTCCCACCCGCTACTAGCATGCAAGAAAAATGACCAAGAACTGACATTGCTCTCAGCTACAGAAATAACAAAAAAAACCCCCATACTCAGAATGTCACTTAAACCACAGCACACTGCTTTCACAGTATTTCTGCCTGGGTTAGAACAAACAAAGCAATTGCTTCAGAAGTTTTACCAATTAAAAACCAAACCAAAACTAAAATACGATTTAGGATGATAGTCTTAACGACTTAACTACATATGAGCTCTTTGATTACCAAATTTAAGAAACCACTGCTGTTTCTCAAATATTCTGCTAAATATTCAACTGCAGGATGTATTTCCCATAGGACCGTTCCAAACCCAAAACAGGACAGCATTCAAGACATCAGAAGACATCCAATTGGCTTTACTTTTTGGGGTAGTTTTCATTTTTTTGAACAATGTGACATAAGGTTTTTATGTCTCCATGGTGCAGCTGTGACTATTCAGTGTAGTATGGTTTTTGCAAATTGTTTTAATATAGCAATTATCCAACATCATTACTGATATTTTTCCTATAATTTGAGACCAAAAAGCTGAACAACTTGGCTTTAAGAAGTAATGAAACCTCACACTTAACCTTTGAATGGGAATCATAACATAAGAAGTGCTTTGCAAACATTTAACCAAACTTAACTCTGGTAATGCTGAAATAAACCCCCATCAACTTGCATCCAGTCTCATATCTTAAGCATAGTTTGACCCTTTCCTGATGGCACTAAACTTGGCAACCAAGAGGTCACTGTGCATTCAGTTATCTCTAATTAGGTCTGGTATTTTCTGAGAATAATCATCAAATATGACAAGATACAGTTCTCCAACAACAACAAACTACAAAATGCCCAACAGTAAATAAAAATCTGCTATCTAGGAGCATGAATATAGACATGTTTCAATTTGCCTTATAGTGAATATTTCTGTTCTCAGCTGTCTGGAGAATAGCCTAATGTGACCCCTGGGTACCCTCCAAAACTGTGCTGCTAACCTGGTCAACATAAAGCCCTGTAGTATCTGGTACCTAAAACTGTGCTACTAGCTTGTAAGAGGAAAGGAAACAATTAGGAGAGTATGAGATTATAAACAAACTCATTTTAAAAATATAACAAAAAGTAGTTGTTACTCAAAAACTTAAGATTCCATATTGTAATGTTGAAGTGGCTGATAAGAAAAATAAATTTTTCCAGCTATCTCTCTAATCTATAAAAAATACTCTAAATGCCACTATAAAAAACACACAATGAAAAGGTAGTTAGGCTGCTCTTGGGAAGAGGCAAACCCCAAGGCTGCCTTACCTCACAATTCCACATATGCCAAGAGAGGTTTTCTTTTTAACTCTATTCACAAATCAATTTACCTACTTGCCTTCCTAACCTATGACCCTTACACATAAAGCATTTATTTTAGATGATAGCCATTGAAATGAAATGTCATTTAAAAACTTGACAATTAGAAAAACAAAACAGCAGGCTAACATGTTACTTTCCTCCAATAATGATGTTCCAGAGGTCTGAAGACTTTCAGCTATTAATATATTTCTGTACTTTTGTAGGTTTAAAGTTAGGAAATAATTCAACATTAAAGGGCTTTTGCTATTAGTGTGTCTATACACTAAACAAACCAAAACAAATAAAAAAAAATACCAACCAAAGAAAAACTGTATTACTTCGCTAGTAAAGTCACCCCTTCTCTCCCTCAGTACCTGAATATTACTGTGCAATTTTCATGCCATTTTCATGTGACCCATGACAAACGACAGCTCACTACATTTATCTAGGAAACTTCAAGACAAAGGACAAATGTATCTCTTCTGCAAGAACCCTCAGCATCCAAGTACGTTTTACTGCAACAGTGGCATGACAGGCAAATGGAAAAATTATGAAAATAGTGTTTCTCATAAGCAGAATTTAGTTGATTGTCAAACTGTTAACAGACTACTTCAAAACTAAATTATCAAATTATCTAATTGCTAACTTTAGCTCCATTTGAAACATGGAGCTCAACACATATGGCACAGAAGTGGCACAAACTTCCACACTTCCAAAGTAATCATGTCTGAATATCCTTCTCCTGTAATAAATTACAAAACATGCAGCATATCCAGTGAAACAAAAACATCATTTTACTTGCACTGATATAAAGCATTGTAGCTTTATAACTGCAAAATATTTTACAGAACATTGTAGGCAAAAACACTAATCTATACACATTAAGAGTTTTTCAAGTATGTGAAACAACATAATTTCCCCACACACATCAGCTTTGACACAGAACTGCAAAACAAAACAAAATATTCAAGTTTTCTGCCAGTATACATTCTGGTCTACCATTTAAATCAATTATTTGTGGGGTAAAAACCACCAAAAATACCAGTTACAGTTGAATTGTTCTGTATCCCACAAACACTGCATTTCTGTATGTAATATTTTCACATATCCATGCTAGCTTTTCATGTCATTTTCAAAACCTCTACTCCAAAGAAAATAACATGTATTTGCTTACTTTCAAGGGAGAGAGGTGGTTTGTTTCCTGCTTCTGCTGTTATCTCATAGCAACAAAAAGAACAGAAGCAGGAGGCACACTCCTGCTATAGCCTACGTTAAACTGTAACTTAACAGTTACAGAGGGCAGCGAGGGCACCTGTGAAGTTTAAGAGTACACGACTCTTAAACTGACCACCACTTCTTTTCAAAAAGCCCCTGGAAATGAGCTGGTACTCAGCACTACAGGATCCATGTTAACGTGCAGAGACACAGCAGAGAACTGTCTGGCTTCATTTTGTTTTTCAACAGTGGGACTGTAAGAGGATAAAGTATGCAAAGTGGAAGTGCATAGAGGAAAGAGACTGCTCCCTCATCCCTCACACAGGTCTTGAAGTGATGCAAAAGACTCTTCAGCATGGATGCCAGTTGTTAAGGCAGAACTGATGCCAAGTCACTACAAAGCTCAAATGAAGTTACAACATTTGAATTCCACTAATTATTCAAATGTGTTACATGTTTGTAGACAAGTTACACAAGAAATGTAACAGCACAACCTGTAGAAGACAGCTACCAGATGCTTGAGAACTTGGGCAGGACAATACTTTAATAAAAAAATCTCATCAGCATTTCACAATTGGCAAGACACACCATTATGTTTCCTTTAAGTGTACCTAGTGTGATCATTCAAAAAAACTGACTGTAATTAGTAAAAGCAGGCTAAAAAGCAGTTATTAATAAAAACTCTTCTCCCACTGAAAACAGTGTACGAAGTGTAAGGAACATAAATAGGACATGTGCAGTTTTGTCTGACAAGACTCGTGAGAGTAAGGACAAAGTTTTCTAAAGCTATTGTACAGACAGTCATGCGTCTTACAACTCACACTAATTTATTTGCTGTATTTAAGAAGGTGAAAAGGTTTTGTTGGCAGTTAGGCATTTTTCCCCCCTTCTTCTCCTGCACATTCGTCCCACAACTGTTGGGACGCCGCGCAGAAGGGCGGCACTTGGGGCGGCAGCAGCGACACCCAGGCGGGATGGGCTCACGGACAACCGGGAGGGCTCGGGGCGCTTTGCCGGGGCAGCAGCAGGGGCACGGCGGGCTCCGTGCAGCTCCGCACAGCCGCTCTCACAGCCGAGCTGCCGCTGGCCCGCTCCCGGGGAGGCTCCAGGCGCTGACATCCCGCGGGCACCGGGGGCGACCCGGGGGTCGGCGGAGCGGAGGAGCGTGCGGCGGGTCCGCGCCTGGAGCAGCGCCCCGCGGCGTTACCCATTAACTGCTCGGTTCCCGAGGCAGCCGCTTCCCGGGGGGTGGAGCTGCGGGGAGGGGAGAAGCGGCACCTGAGCCCGCAGGCACGGTTTGAAAAATCAAGCGGTAAAAGACGGGAGGGCACCGAGCGCCCACGACCCCCCC